>QNQO01002612.1:0-101373 GCA_003290165.1 Berberis thunbergii | reverse complement strand
GGATTTTGTGCAATTCGAAATTGGATAGAAAGTATGAAAATCGCGTGCATTAATTCTAAATAGACATCAAATTCCTCAATGTTTCAGTTTGGTGAATTCACTCAGGTTTGTTTCCCTGTTATATGGAGTTTTTGAATACATGTTTAAAAGGTAAATTTTGGTTTGGTGGTTGTGTGGTGGCAGTGGGTGTGAGAGGGGGGAGGTTGAATTTTACAAGAGATTTTGCGAAAACTCTTCAGCACTGAATTGAATGTTTTGGCAAACCTGGAATTGAACAAAATACCAAATTTTGTTTAGGTTGTTCTTCTTTGCTTATCTTTTGTTTGAGTATGCTGCAGTTTAGTACATGATTGTGTGGTGTGTGTGCGCGTTGTTTATATAGTTGAAGGTGATTAATTTGAATTTGAATTTGAATTTGGATTCGGGGAATTGAGTTTGCAGGGCAGCTACTCTTCCAAGAGATTATGGGGGGAATGTCTTCAGATGAGATTATCTTATAGCCCTTTTGCACCCTTCTTTCTCTTTTTGATTGAATGGATGGATTGTACTTGTACAGATACCCTCCCAAACTATCTAGGCCTTCTACATGTACTCGTATACAAGGTTGGTCTTATTTTTTTATCAATTTTTTTTTGCATTTCTTACAAGAATTCACTGAAATCTGAACAGATGATTATATTCCTCTCAACGTAATCACCCTTCAATTCATGGTACAGGTACACATTGATGGGATTACAACCATATCTTCACATGAAAGAAGAGCCACCCTTAAGAATTCTATGGTCCGATACTTGTTTTTTTTCGTTTCCTTTTTCAGTGTTCTTGTTTAATTACTTTAAGAATTTTTATGAATTCTATATAAAAATTGCAGCTGTTATATATCCTTCTCTGAGGCAATTAGAAGGAGACTTGACTAAAATTGAAGAGAATACTAAGAGGAATTGGTGTTTAGAGGTTTCCGACAACAAAGAGGTTGATGAGAAAAGGAAGCTGGTAAACAAGGATCCAGATAGAGAGGATGAATGTGGAATATGTATGGAAACTTGCACTAAGATGGTTTTACCCAACTGTGGGCATTCCATGTGCATCAGATGTTTTCAGGATTGGTATAAATTCCAAACTTGATACTCGATATTTACTTGTTATGAATTCTTTTCTGAATTCTCTATTGTTTACCGAAACACACTACATTTTCAACAGGAATTTGAGATCTCAGTCCTGCCCTTTTTGCCGAGGTAATCTAAAGAGAGTTCAGTCAGATGACTTGTGGGTTCTTACTGCTGATGGGGATGTTGTAGATACAATTACACTTGCAAAGGAGAACCTGAGACGATTTTATCTCTATCTGAATAGCCTGCCTCTTGTAATGCCCGACTCCCTTTTCTTTGTACATGATTACATGATTTAACTTGAATAAGAGTTGTAGATTAAGATCAAATGCCAACCACCCTTTGTAAATAGAGTCTGGCATCTTTACATGATGATCAAAGGCGCGTTAGAGCCTATTGATTGGAATTCTACTCAGCAAAAATTTCAGAATAATTGACTCAATGGGGATGCCCATTTCATGCATTTGTGATTCCTTGGAGTTCTACTTGAAGACAGTTGAAGCAAGTATGAAGCAATTTCAGGTCCGCGGTTATACAGGGATGCAATAGCCATACTGTATAAGCTACGGTTAGCATTCGTTCTCAGCTTTTTGAACCTGAGACGTAATATTGTATGATACTAGCAAGCATGATGCTTCTCAAATGTGTATCATGCAATAGCTGTTAGCAATAAATATATGTTCGAACACGTTACAATAAGCTATTGAGAAAATGGATTAGGTGCATTTTTTTTGGGAGGTAGTTTGACCACAACCCCTACATTTTTCCTTTATTTTGCATCAATACAGATTTTTACATTAGAAAATGCAAGTGGTTACAGTGTCAAATTTCTTTTACCAAGTGTTGCAAAGTTTGTCTCATTGAATGGTCATCACTTAATCCCAGATACTATTACAGTTCAGGGTTTGAACCATGTCGGTGGGATGGGAGGGACGGATAAGATTTTTTTCTTTTCAAACTTATGTTTTTTTAATTGAATTTGATGTCATGTCATGACCATAATTATCGAATATGTATACACGTTTAGTACACAAATGATTTTTTCGTATAGACGAGTCACTGTTTAGTACTCCCGTCTATATAAAAAATATCGTATAAAACCCCGTACATCTAATTAATTTCGTATAATACAAGTTTAAATAAACAACATTTAATTTACCATTTTTTTTTTACTCTTTTATTTTTTGGTGGGATGCAGAAATTGATTTGGAGAGATTTGATTGTTGTAAAAGATTTTTGTCAAGAGATAGTAGATGATAGATTTATACTTTTGGAAAGCGTCTTTTTAATCATTGCAAGTGTGAATAATGGATTAACATTTTTGATGTAAGGATATTTATTTTATTTTCGTAATATACATAAAAGACTGTTATCTAACAATGAAATATGGGCAGATTTTTAACTCAAAATCTCTTTCAATGTATCGAATTATACACGAACATATGCTGCATCGAATGTTTAATTTCTTTTCCGAATTTGGCAAAGGAACTTTTGTTCCTACTCCGAACTGATAACTATGCTCTTGACATCATCGATTGATCTGATGTTATCTTTGAATTTATCGACTGCAAATTGAAACAATCAGTACGGAACAATTGCGCTAGATCCTGCATGGCGACTCATTGTCATCTTTACATATGATTTGTAAACAAACAAACTACTTGTTGACATGATCAAAATTCTCACTGCACAGGAAAGTTCATTGTTAAAGAACAAACTGTTAACATGCCCCTGACACTGGATTGAGGCTCTTTCGAATCGTCCTGTCACATTTATCATTCTTTCTGGGTGAACTCGAGAGATCGTTTACTGTCTGTGCATTAACAATCATCTTTGTATTCAGGACAGATTGTATACTGAGCAGTACCAAACATTACATTAAATTTCTTATAAATACATACTGGGCAGAAACTTCACATATAATTTCATGAATTACGTGGCCATATCCTTTCTACAATCAGCTCTGTTTATACAGTATCGGAAACTACATTTTTTCATCCATATCCACAATCGTATCTCTGTTTATACAGTATGGAAGACTACATTTCTTCTCAAATTGTTTAACCTCGCCTGTAATCATCATCTATTCCACTTCATCATTTCCTGTTGTTGGTTCAGCCTGGCAACCTTATTTTTTGCAGCTGGAGCAGCCACTGCTGTTGCAGGTGCATTCACAAGCTACAATGAAATAAAATGCATGTTACCATTTGTGAAACATTATCTGTTACAAACAAAGATAAAAATTTCCTACCAACGGAAAGAAGAAAATTTTGAATTGAGAAGACATACCTCTTGGTTGATATCAATGCCAATCTCGTCAAGTACCTGGCTCACCAATTCTTCTGTTTCCTCTTCTTCCTCATCCCCTTCATAGGCATCATCAATGGCATCTCCCATCACCTCCGATGTCATTTCCATTTTTTCGTTCTGCCTCTCGAACTCTTGCATTATCTTCTGTAATGAGGGCAAATTCATCTGTCTGTTCATCTGGCCCATCGCCTTTGTAACACCTTTCATGGCCTCCCCATTGCTTGCGTTGATTTCAGTGTCTGAAAAGTTGCAAACAAAATATCCAACTTTTTAATAATAACTAATGAATGAAGAGTTTTCACCATGACAGTTGTGGTGCATCAAAAGTCTATGAATGAGTTGGCATGATTAAATGACCTCGTAATAAGTTTTTTTTTTTTGGCATGATTAAGTAATTTTGACTTTTGAGTGAATGACCAAAATGCCAAATTGTAAGCTTCACAATAATTAGGGCCACTTTTTAGTGAATGGTCATTGTTTTGCTAAGAAAGCAATGCTGTTTGATATTTCAGTTGTTGTTTAGCCAAGTCTCACCTGAAATTACAAACTTAAAACAAGTAGATGCAAATCTTACCTGAATTCTCAGAGCTACACCTTGGAGCTGTGATTTTAGCTTGTAAAACTTTTCAATCTGGTGCCGTGTTCTAATAAGGTCTTTCGCCATTACTTTGACAGCTCCCTGAAACAAAATAGACAGGAATCAGAAACATGCTTGTTCAATGGCTACAGATTTTTTTTCTTTTCTGCCAACATTAACATGCCATGGAATACGTAATTATATGAACTTCCAAAGAGAAAATAGTTGAAGCCACACAATGGAACATTCACTAGCCTTTACATATTCACACATTTCAAATAGACAAGATAAAAACTAAACATCTTAAGCCAGAGAATGCAATCAGTGGTTGTATTATTGTGTAAATGTGCTCACAGTGAATGCCGCGGTAGTGCTCGTGGGTGTCAGCAATGGTTATAGTGGTGCTGAAGTTCATGGTGGATACGGTAGTGTGGTTGTGATGAGGGATAGTGGTGATGGTTGTGCCCACTGTGATGGTGTGGCGTGGTGGTCATGGATGTGATGGTGGAAGCAATGCTGGCTATGATGGTGCTGGTTCACTGGTGGTAGTTATAGTTATGGATGCATTGGTGTAACTGTGGCGTTGTAGTGTTATTGGTAGTCGCAGTGGCCTAGAAGGAATGGTAAGTTTTCAATAATTAAAAAATTACAATTTTAAGAATTAAAAGTTGAAGAAACACAGTAAGAACACAATAAAACTTGTTCATAAAAGCTAATATACCATATTTATTTTTCTCTTGTTACAAAGTCGGTTACATGAACTGCAAACAGACAACTTTTTTTAGTTAATTAGCCCTCGCGGTACAGACCGGCGACCGCTGTATGAGTGACTGATCACATCTCTATTAGTGACTAACAGAGATCCCCGAAATTTGTTACATAATGTTTCCGGCCTCCCTACCCATAGTTAGCATGTATCTCCCAGGGTCATACTTGGTTATGACATCATAGACTCCCCAACTCTATCTTCCTTATCATTCATTTCTTCCTCTCTTTCTTACTTCAATTCTGGTCATAGCAAGAAGTGTATGATACAATAGGTAACCTTAGGGAGTAGCAGCAAAACTCGCAAGATGGAGCAACACGAGTGAATTGTGCTTAGATGCTTTGTTAAACCACACCGCGTCTACCAATTCATAAAAATTATTAGCCATCATTTTTATTTTTTTTCAGATTGACATAGACTTAAAGCTATCAAGCTATCCAACAATTAAAGAGGGAACATACTAGCTGGAAGAGAAAATCCGAAATTTTATAGGGTAAGAATGGTATTTTTTTAAATAATATGGCTAACCATTGCAGGGTTCACAATTCAATTTTGGCTATCCAAAAAGATGATACTCTCCTCACTGAACAGGGCAGCATAGCCAATCACATTGTTTCTTTCTTCACTCATCTTTAGCTTTACATTGAGCCAGTTGAGTGGCTCCCCTATTTAGAGGGCCTTCCTTTCAGCAGCATTTATGTGGAGAAGCCTCTGATTAGGCAGAGATATAACAGAAAAGGAGGTTCTTGCAGCCATCAACGACCTCTCAACTGATGTTTGCTCAGAGATTGATGATTTTCCTTCAGAGTTCTTCGCAAATGTTGGACTGCAGTAGAAAGTCCTTTCTGGATTGGAGACTTGATTCACCCTCATCTCCTCATCCTGAAGATCTCAAGTACCACCAAAATTGAAGAATTCTGGCCCATCAGTCTTATATCTACGGTGGCCAAGATTGTTTCCAACATTGTTGTTGTGCATTTTACTACTACCAAGTCCCAATTAGTCTCTCCCTTTCAATCGGTTGCCATCCTTGGTAGGCAGCTAATTGGCAGTTCACTGATAGCAAATGAATTGATCCACACTCGCCTCTTGTCTAATGTTTAAGCTATGTTATTAAATCGGTGATTAATCAGCGATTAATCTCCAATTAATCTCCAATTAAACTCTTCTTGCCAGTAGAGCATTATGATTCTTGAATTAATTATTTGAATAAATACTTGGCCGAGTAATTGGTGATTTTTGTTGATTTACCAATTAGTCACGCTTTCAAAACTCACTGATTAATCGGTCATGGCAATGTGTTATAAACAAATGAGAAAAAAACTTTCTTTTTTTGTTTGCATAAACCTCATCGATACCTACCCATAAGGTAGTACCAAGAGTGTGTGAATATATGAAGAGAAGAGAGAATGACTGAAGGGATAATAAGCAAAATTAAACTGAATTCTTGAGGTGATGTTTACTACTTCAATACACATTAAAAATTTCTTCAAGTAAACATATTACTTAGGAGGATAAGAAAATATGTTTATAAAATATAGGTCAATTAATTATGATTAATACAGATTAAGGTCTGATTAACAATTTAACTACATAGTATTTAAAGATAGTATTAAAAATCGACTTCTCAAAACACAGTTTTTTGGTCTTTCATTGATCATGTGCTCCTTCAAAATAGCTTCCAGTCTAAATTCAGAAGTTAGGTTCAGACTCAACTACAAACAACCACTTCTCTATCTATCTAAATGGATAACCGGTTATGACAAAACTAAACAAGAATTGAAATAAACAATTAACAAGAATCGAAATATGAAGCAGGAATTGAAATAAAACTACGATAAACCATAACTAAAATCAAATAAGAAATAACTATTTTTTCAATCAACCAAAGAACAATGACCAATCATTTGCCTTATTTATAATATCCCTAACTTCTTTGGCAAGCTAATTAACCTAACCCTAATTAGCTAATATGTCCTAGGTCCTAACTACTATTATGAGCTTTACTTAATAGGCACAGTTACAATGAATATTACTAAGCTAATACCATACTAACACTCGCTTACATCAACTTCCGCGGGTTGAAGAGGCTCCTCCTCGAGCTTGAAGTCGAAGAAATCAAACGAGCACAAGCAATCGGTAACGGAACACTAGGAGAAGTACACGCTAAGTAGTCGACAATGAACCTTGCCACGATACACACTTGCTCTGTCTTGGTAACAATTCACTATGGCAAATGGAATGGACCCAATAAGGAACATGGTCTACATATCAACAATTTGCATAAGAGCTTATGGACACACATCTTCTCATTAGCTCTTTCTTCGAAGTACTCCCAATACGAGTTATTGTAAACTGCATCACTTACTGCCTGTACCTTTATAGGAACCTCAACATTTTCATGACCAAAAATAGGGAAGAAATCACACAAGTCAAATGGTCCACATGTCAGAAATCAAGTATGTATGATGATGCCCTTAACTTCCTAAAAAAGTTGGTGAGGATTTTGACAAACAATATGGTTCATCCGATTCTTTGCACATCTGGGTAAGTTCATGTTCCTCTCACACTGCTTTAATCCAGTGGTACATCTCCTCCATCTTTGGGGTAAGGCCAGCGCTAATCTGTTCCGCTAAATCTGTCGAAAACTTCTCTCAATATGTATCAACCTACATCAGAGTGGAGGTGGTAATGAGTTTTATGTCTTTGGTCAATGGGAATGCTGGTGGTATAGGAGAAACGAGTTCAGATTGGGTGTAATAAGGGACAGATGGTTTGTGGTTAGAGATAGTAAATTCAGTTATGGGTATTGGTATCCGCAGAATATTGGATTGGATTTGGGTTTGAGCTATATTGGATTTGTGTTAGATGATGTAGAGAATAAACGGCTATGGTATCACAAAACAAGAATATTTTCAGTGAAAGACTTCTAAAACAAGCTTTGTGTTCCATCTAACCCCGCAGTGCAAAGCAGCCAGTAGTCTGTCATCCCGTACTGTGATGATTTCTTTTGGATAAAGCAAACATCTCCACGCCAAAAAAAATTCCTTTGAACTCTTGCCCATGACAAGAGAGCATTAATCCTTCCCAACAGGTGTCTTACATGTGATTCAGATTCTGAGAGCATTGATCACCTCTTCCTGCACTGCTCCTTTGCTACAACTATTTGGACAGCAATTGCTGATCAAACTCAGTAGCTTTATCTCCCTCATGGCAATCTTATGCAATGGTTTATTAAATGGATGGAAATCAAGGTCCCTACCTCCCCGCAGCCAATAGATCTGGGAGACTGGGACAGCCTTCTGCTGGTTACTCTTTCAGTCATCTGGAAAGAGAGAAACATCTTAGTTTTTAGCGGCAAATACATGGACTCAACCTCTGTGCGAACTATGACTAAAGTGATGTCCAATGTCCATCCAATAGGCCATTATTTGGGAGACGTCTCCTCCTCGGCCTGTTTTGGAGCTTCATCAATGGGATAATCTGGTTTCTGGGGGACAGGCGCTTAAGGCGAATCTACAGTTGTTCCTTTCTTTATAGCTGCCTTGCTGTATTTTCTTTCTTCTTTTTCTCTTTCTATTGAGCTTCTCGTTCATTTGTACCCGTCTTTCCCTTTCTTTAATGTAAATGTTTTATTCATTACAAAAAAAAAATTTCTTGGAAGCGTTTGACCGATTCTCTGATGGGATTTTTTTTTCTCTCTATTTTGGTGATTAATTTGAATAAAAGTTCAAAATTTTGTTAGGTTGCTCATATTAGTTAGAGCATCTTTTTCTTGTAGGCAATATTGCTAATTGTTAGTATTTTGGGGATTTGCTATTTTATTTTCTTGTAAAATCGTAAGGACGAGGCTTATAGAGGTAACTACCAAGAACCAAGTTATCATTGAAAACAATTCCTTTTTTCAATCTCGAGTTTTATTCTTCTCTAATACTCGTTTTCTTATTCTCAACTGTCCTATTCTTCTTCTATTGAAGAACTCTAAATCCTTTTCGAATAAGTTGTGACTTTCACGCTCATTAAACTATTTTTTGAATGAGAATTTCCACCATAACAAACAGAACTTAATAAATTATCGTAAATAGTGATTTACCAAAGAGAAAGAATACCACATGAGATTGATGTTTTAGGGGCTATTAAAGCTTTTTTTTATGCTATTTGTCCTTACTCCATAATATATAATCTTTAAAAAAAAACGCATCTAGAATACGCATAATCTTTAAAAAATACGCATCTAGAATAGTTTACATGGTTTGAGGTTTCACAATGGTTTGGATGTCACCTTACAATATATGGCTAGTCTACACAAATGTGACACCCTGTTCGAAAGGCGCCTATCCCATAGAGAGGTTACGGTTGCACCAGGTGGTGTGTTGGATTTTATGAGGGTGGTCACCTTAAAATATAACACTAGTACATCGCTGTAAAGGTGCATATCCGATAGAGAGGTGATGGTTTTGCCAATTGATTATTTGCAAGCTTAGGCAATCTTCTGGGGGAGATTATTCTTTTTTTATTATTATTTTGATAAGCAAGACAATTTGTAAATACTATTTGAGCCAAATACTCCGCACCTTTGTAGGGGTAATTAAGTGGGGACAACATTGGTGTGGCCGTGTGGGTAACCCAGCCAATCATGGAATTTGTAATACCATCATCTTTGATGTTGATAACGATCAAGCTAAAATCCATCGACTTATATATTGACATACAAATATCAACATTGAGTTTTAGAAGTGATGTAAATATAGTTTTGCAGTTAAAAACAACGTTATAACTCCGATATAACGTTTAACGGGGGTGAGCCGTTACATTATAAGATTATCATGTTTTTGTATCACGACTCCGATATAACACTGTTATATGGCCATTATTGAGATAAATTTTTTTCAATAACGACGTTTTAAATTCTTTTTTTCTAATATATAAAAAAATACTCATTTCATTCTCGATCGAAAAAGAAGGACCAGAGCTCGCTGTCGCTGATCGACAGTGAACCAAACCTTGCTGGTTAACAGAGAAGAAGGGAAGAAGACGAAGAGTCGATCACACTCTCTATTGCGATCTCACTTTCATACGAAAGGAAGATTTTTTTGTATTAATGTTTATGAATTTAATGTTATGAACATGATTTACTTTTTTGTCTCTATAATACATCAATACTTTGTGGGAGTATTAAAAATATATTTAACAAAATATTCTCTTATATACCGTTATATCATGTTATATCTCGTTATCACCTATAACGCTCGTGGACCGTTACGGGTCTGTTTTAACTACATAGAAATATAGAAGAAATTTCAAGCCAATCAAATACTTTTGACCATATATTTAGAATGTAAGTTGATCCCTCTAAGTAGAGGCACTAAATATCAAACAAATGCAAAAATAGCTTAGTTATTAACACTCCCCTACCGCCCTCCTTGTATTCTTGAAAATTCTATCAATAAATGAAAAAAAAAGAAATCAATGCATTAAGATATCAGACATGAGACATGCAATGAGTTTAAAATGAAATCATACCATCTGCCCTTGCTTAGCATTTTTCTTTATCTCCACAATGAGTTTCTTCTCTTGTGTTTGTAGACCCTGTCTTTCCCTTTCTATCTCTCTAATAGATTTATCCATCATCCTTTTATTCTCCCGTAAAAGCTCTACGAGGCAGAAACACATGAGAAAAATCAAACATGACATGACTAACATGCCTGCAACAGAAAGTTCTTTGAAGAAACCAAAACATAAACCTTGGTGACTTTAGACATCAGGTACATAAATTGAAATTTTCTTCATGAATAAAGCCTTGCTTATTTTGGTTTTCTCTCTATAAATAAAACTTTATCAGTTTCTCAAAAAAAATTTGCATCATAGTTGATCTTCCCATGTGCTATATTTTTTTTCCGTACCTAGAATTGCAAATTCTTGAAATAAAAATAAATAATGTATTTCTGGCCTCACACATGAGAAAAGCTACATGGTGTTGTCTACAGGAGAAAGTGAAACCAAAAGAAGCACTTGAGTTTGCAACAAAATCCTTCAAACGATTAGCTAAACTTCAAGATGTTTATCAACATAGTATTACTGCAAATAATTAAAATTAGTTGGGTAGAATTCTCTTTCATGTCACTATAATGATCATGGTTGCCAATCATGATTGTGAGCCTATGATATACATACCAGCTGGAGTCTTTCGCTTGCCGAAGAGAAAACTCATTTTTGCTGGTGAAACTTTTCTTCCAAAGCTAGTATACTGCCACGCAGTGAAGACAACTGTAGCTTGATTATATGGTAGTCGATAGGGATATTTGCAAATTCTCTGAATAACAAAATAAAACTTGAATTAAGACTTGAACATGTCTAACCACCGAATGTTGCCACTAAATCATCTTCAATTAATATTGAAAAGAAAAAGCAATAACAAAGCATGTGTCTTAAATTCTTAATCATCTCACCTCTACAAACCTACCTAACATATGCAACTTCTACACTAACCACGCCACAAACAGCCATTTCCTCTTGTACAAAACAAACATAAACACCAATTTCACTAACAGACATTTCATACTCAACTAACCCAAAAAAATGGTGTGTGGAAAGTTAAACCAATTTCACATCAAGGGCATGAAATCTCAAGCTAATCTATTACAATGGTGTGTGCTTCGTGCGCAATTGCACTTCAATGAAACCTACACCTGAAATCTAATAACTAAAACCATCCATTCATAGATGAAAACCAATCACCATTTTCCCCAATCAACCCATAAAAAAAAACTTTTATTATTATCACTAAACACTTAAATCATTCTATCAAGCAATGAATTTAAGGGTAGAGTTTCAAAGACAGAAAGGCATCTGAAAACTACACTCATCTAGAACAATCAATCCTACCATTACAAAGAAAAATCAATAATCAACCAAGGGATCAATAAAAGGAAAACCTGAGCCTCTAAACCAAATATACAGTAAACCTAACTTGATATCTTCTTGAAATTGCAATAGTAACATGTTCAGTAAGACAAAAATCGATAGAACAAGTTAAACCCTAACAAATAGAAATAGAAATCGATCGTTCAACAACAAGTCTTACCTGAAAGTTTCGATCTCTATTGCCGCCGAGAATAACAAAGAAAATACAGAAAGAGATTGAAAAGAATGGAAGATCGTTTGAACCCTTAAGAAAAGAAGATCGATAGCTTTATCCCAAAAAAACAAACCCAGACTTCTTTCTTGGATTCAACTCAATGTGTTGTTTTAGTTCTGGGTTTGAGGCAATGCTTCAAAGTCAATTAACTGGGATTCAAATCTAATGAAAATTCTTAAGAACCAGGCCAGGCAAGCCAGGCCCGCGCCAGGCATGTCCCAATACCGTCCATCATCCTAGTAATGCACATCTTGAAGATAATGAACGGTATTGAGCCAGGCCTGACAACCTCCCGATGCCGCCGGCCATTTGAATTCGTGATATGATACCATTTGCCACACCTTTATCAATTCAGCTGACACACCTTTGGTGATATATATAACCCCTTCCACCTCAAATGTGACCAACTAGACTTCAACTAATCTTGTACTTGTGATTTCATCCGTCACAAAGTCTTCATTGAACTGATATCACATTGGCCGATGTTATTAAATTAGCGATTGTCAAAAAAGTACAAAATTATATATCGGCAGCGACTATTTGGCACCATAGGTTACTCTCACTCACACCACCCATCAAAAAATTGTACTTTTTTTTACCTTATCTCCCACACCACCCATAAAAATCATCTTCTTCTTCTTCTTCCCTCATCCTCTCTTCTCAAGAACAACAACAACAAATTGGAAGGGGTAGTGAGGAAGGGGGTGATCGATTGCGAGGGACGGTGAGAGATGACCAGTGACGACGAGAGATAGAGGAGATGGAGCGACAATCACTGTCGCCTTTTCTCCATCTTCTTCTTCTCATTCCCCTCTCGATCTTCTTCTTCTCCTTTCCCTCTCCAAGTTTTACCAGTATCTCTTCTTTTCCCACTCTCTCTTACTTCCCTTTTTTCTCACTCTCTCTTCTTCTCGCACAGACCTCGCCCCTCTCCCTATCCTTCTCTTTCCCCTCGCACTCTGTATCCTCCACGACTTCCATTCTTCCACTCATATGTACCTTTGTGAGGGTCAAGTTTTGTTGCCCTCTCAATGGTCTGTGCGAGTGGGAAACTCATCCTCACACAAGCCGCCATGAGGGCCAAAGAAAAACAAAGTGCAAGGGGAAGGAGACGAATGATAGGGAGAAGGGCGACGACGGAATCAAGGTGGAAATCCTGTAAAAGCTCCAGATCTTGTATTTCTTCTACTTCATCTTTAATTTCGATCTGAGAGAATAAAGAGGATATGCGAGGGTGCTTTGGGTACCCCCAGGTGGGGAGGGAAGAGAAGAAAAAAAATGCTGAAAAGAAGAAGATCAGAGAAAAAAAAATGTGGTGGTGAGAATAGAGGAAGTTGGAAGGAAAGAAGGAGTTCTCCATCGTTTTGAATAATTTGGGATGGGAGAAAGATTTAGATTTTTCTTTTTATAGGTGGTGTGGAAGAGAACAATGGTGTGTGAAAGAAAGTGCATGGTATGGAAAAGAAAAAAATTAGATAGGTGATGTGGGTGAGAGTAAATTGTGAGGCCAAATATTCGTTGCGTTATATATCTAGCTAACAAGAAGATCTCTCATCTGCAATTGCTTTTTAGTAAGGTCTAATGAGAGATCGTTTCTCATCTAACTAATGAAACAATAAAGGGCTTATCATTTAGCATTATAAAAGTAAATTTAAAGTAATGTTCATGAGACAATGTCGCAGATGCTCTAATTCCTCATCAAAACTTTTAATGACAATTTTAACTATGGCATTACTCACTTAAATTTTAACTGCCCTTCTTGTCTACGCTTGGTGGCGGGTGGCGGGTGGCGGTGAACCTTGGGATAAGTATTGGTTTTTTCCTTCGGTGGATTCTACGTACTTCAAGCTTGGGAGTCATAGAGTGTCCCAATACTTTCAGTTTGATCTTGGTGAGTTTCTTAGTTGCCGGCATATTACATATATATTTTTGTGTATCCCTGATGCGGTGTTGGTTCTGACGTTATTCCTTTGTTTTAGGGAAGTTTTCTATTTCGTTTTTTAGCGAGAAAGGGAGTTCCTCAAGCTCCCTTTGACATCCGTTAAGGAGGTCATAATGCCAGACAATGTTGTGCGCAGTGGGTTGCTGCGGTATTCTTATGATGTCCACCCCGTGCTAGGTTCACCGGCTGAAGGGGTTGTTAATTGTAGTTCAAGAAAGAAAAGCATGGCCTTGCCCAGCCCGTCCAGGCTCATTAAATTGGAAGCTAACGTGCCACCCATCGTTGTTCCGACGAGGAGGCAACCCTCTAACCCGACAACGTTCTCCCTTTGGGACGTCCCGGTCTGCACAGGGGGCACCCTGAGGGGGTCGTAGCTTCCCTCACGATGCTTTTACTTCCCTTGTTGACTTAGAGGGGGAGGAAGTTGGACCTCGTGTTGATGCTTCGCGCCACCATGGTCCCAAGATGGTCGCTCATTCCCTTGAGTCGTACAGTTCTGTTTTGCTGCACCTCGAAGCCCGCAGGAGAATTTTTGCTTTGGAGAAGGGCTTCGCGGACCTGCGAATGTCATATTCAGATGCTCTCTACTGGGTGGATTCCCTGAATGGTCAACTGCAGAGTTCTGGTACTGCCGCTAACATCAGGGTCGTGGGGGTCGCAGTCTCTGTCACCAAAGTGGAATTTGCTAGTATGAGATCTCAACTGATCGGGTGTGGCCAAGTCTTATTTGGCGTCAACTCATGCTGAACTGAGGCGAACTAGGGCCAAACTGGAGCGCCTGGATGTAGCCAGGACAGATGGTCTTCCGATCTGGAGGCCCAAGAAGTCGAGAGGAGGTGGGTGGATACGGAATGGGTCAGCGAACGACAACAGCTAGAGTCTGCAGTTGACAAGGGGTTTTGCCGCGTTCGTTAGGTGAAACGATTGTTGGCGGAGGAACGTTTGCACTATGTAGCCCTAGTGGGTGCGATGGATTTCGCCGTGTCGAATAGGAGCCCGTTGATCTCGTATGAGGTTATTCGGGATAGGTTGTAGCTTCTGGAGCTAATCAGAGGAGAGCATCCTGGTGTCGATTTTGATTTTGCCTCATACAGGAGGGCTGCTTTTGGACCAATTAATCAAGGGGAGGGCTCTAGTTCCGTCGGACTAGCTGATGAAGAGGATATTTTTCCTTAAAATAGTCGTAAAGTCATTTCCTAGACAGACAAAACAATTTTTTTTGAATGAAAGTATTGTTTTTGCCCCGTGTTGGCGAGTTTACTTTAGATGCTTCGTAGATCATAGAATTCGCACTACTGGACTGAGCGCCTATCTCTGTCAGTCAAAATATATTGTTGTTTTAGGTTGTTGTCGTTGACCTTGTGACAGATTAGGTTTGATCAACAGAAATCGTCATCATTAGTCGAGGGTTGACCAGACTCTCTCGATCATTGTTTGTTGGGACGTAATGACTTCTTGGTGAGTCATCGTCGTTAGCGGACAGGCGCTGACTAGATTCCTACTTCCTCAGCCGTCATAGTTTGCACACGACGGACTAGGCGTAGGGCATCAGAAGCTATCGTCATCAGTCGCGAACCGACTAAGCTTACTTGGTAAGTTCAACGATCATTGTCTGTTGGAAAGCAATGATCCTTTGGCGAGTCGTCATCATCCGGACAAGCGCTGACTAGACTCCCACTTCCTCGGCCGTCATGGTCTGCGTATAACGGACTAGGCGTTGGGCACCAGAAGCCATCGTCATCAGTTGCGAACTGACTAAGCTTACCTGGTAAGTTTGACGATCATTGTCTGTTGGAGAGCAATGATCCCTTGGCAAGTCGACATCATCAGCAGACAAGCGCTTATTAGACTATCACTTCCTCGGCCGTCGTATTTCGCGCATAGCAAACTAGGTGTTGGGCACAGAAGCCATCATCGTCAGTCACGAACTGAATAAGCTTACCTGGTAAGTTCGACAATTATTGTCTGTTGGTGAGCAATGATCCCTTGGCGAGTCATCGTCATCAGAAGGCAAGCGCTGACTAGACTCCCCATGTATGCTTTCAGGCTCTGAAAGGCTTGTTCACACTCTTCGTTCCAAGAGAATCATTTTTCCCTGTTAGTATCTTAAAAAAAAGGCATTTGTCGAACGACTTCGATATAAATCTGTTGAGTGTTGCTACCCTTCCAGTCAGGCTTTGAACGTCTATGATGTTGGCTGGGGCTTTCATGTCAAGAAGGACCTAAATCTGTTTTGAGCCGGCTTCGATTCCTCTTTTATTCACTATATAGTCTAAGAATTTTTCAGACTCGACTCCGAACGTACACTTTTGTGGGTTGAGCTTCATTTGGTATTTTCTGAGTTGGTTGAACGCTTCGGCGAGATCATGTATGTGGTCGGGGCTGTGGAGGCTCTTGACCAGCATATCGTCCATGTAGACCTCCATGTTTTTGTCGATATGTTCTTTAAACATTCAGTTGACTAGTCGTTGGTATGTAGCATCTGCGTTCTTTAAGCTGAATGACATCATCCTATAGTAGTATATCCCCATTTCCGTCATGAAATATGTTTTCTCTTGATCTGGGGGTGCATCAATATTTGATTGTATCCTGATTAGGTGTCCATGAAGCTGAGTAAGTTGTGCCCGGAAGCAATGGTAGACCCAAAATTTTAGTTAAGGGGGGGCGAAATGGCAAATAATTATTGAGTGCGTCTAAAGAGCCAAGCGCGCCAAGAGAGACTCTCTAGCACTTTTTAGGAGAAAGAAAAGGGATCTAGGAGATCTTGAGTTCTTGGGAAGTTCTTGAGGAGAATCCTCCATTAACCGGCCTTGAAGAACACCATTGACAGGCATTGAAGAACACCACTCCATGGAGTTTGATTTGGAGAATCCTCCATTAATGGAGAGCCGCCCCTGACGCTAGGAGTCTGGCTCTCTAGAAATTTCATAATTATTAGTTGATAATAGTAGTTATTAAGGGCGAAGCAAAAACAAATTTCAACCCGAGCTAGTAACTAATCAAAAAATACAACTATCAAAAATACATTGCATATACCAAATTGAATCCAGTGTAGTCCAATTTTAAGCCAAAATAAGGTCACAATATCGATAATCTTATCAAGGGAAAATGAGCCTAATAACTAGAATATATAAATAAAATCACAAAATAATTAGGATAAGTATCTAGTTGAAGCTTAAAAAATATGAAATTTGCGAAAATAATAAGATCTTAATACAATTTCATAGAATACAATGGTTATGCGAGCCTCAAATTTTGTATGAATTAGCTAATGGTATATATTTTCATTGATTTATATAGTTAATATTTTTTATTTAATTTCAAATTTATTTTTTGAGGTTTTATACAACTTGTGAGCAAACACTTCAATTTTTAATGTGTGTTTAATTACGTATAAATTTGCATTGAAAACAAATACGTAGGGGTATGTCACAATGACATAAATAGTACTTGTCAATAGCCATTAAAAAAATCACATGCTCCATGAGGACCGAAAATAAGTTTTTATTAAACCAAACAATTTTTATGTTTGCAATTATTAATAAAATTGCATTGAAAATAATAATAAAAAAATCATGCGCTCCAAGATGACGGAAAATAAGTTTTTATTAAACTAAACGATTTTTTTATGTTTGCAATTATTAATAAAATTGCATTGAAAAAAATAGGTGAGTAAAGAGCATCGAACTCGGGTCTTTCGCTAAAAATTGTAAACTTCCAACCACTGCACTAATAGAAACATGAAAATAATTGAATGCACAATAATCATATTGCATTAAACATTATATAATTTACTTTTTGTAATGCTAAATATTTATTAAAAATATTTTGAAAGTTGAGGGGGCAGTTGCCCCCCTCGCCCCTTAGTAGATCTACCCCTACCCGGAAGTGGCATCCACGATCTGATCGACGCGGGGGAGTGGGAAGTTGTCCTTCAGGCAGGTTGTGTTCAGGTACGTGTAGTCCACACATACTCTCCATTTCCCGTTTTCTTTTTTTACAAGAACGGTGTTCGCCAGCCAGTCAGGGTATCGTGTTTCCTTAATCATGCCCAACGTTGAGTAAACATTGTACCTCCTCATTTATGACCGCGTTTCTTTCGGGCGCCACGGTCCTCTTCTTTTGCCTAACGACTTTCCTTGAGGGGTCCACCTCTAGGCGATGAGCACCATGTCTTGCATGGTCCAGGGAAGATGTCATGGTTACGTTGTAGCAGCTCCGTGAGTTGCTTTACCAATTCTTCACTCAAGCGGGAACCGATCTGGATAGCCTTGCTGTTGAGAGAGCTATCAAGGTAGACCGTAACAGTCTCTTCTTTTGGTTGTCCGACATTTGGCCTGCCCCGAGGGCTTACTAGGGCCTCGTTGTCTGGGGTCGGATGTTGTCCTCCTACGCTTTGGGTAGAACGGAGGGTCATTTTAGCTGCTGATTAAGGTTCGTCAGGTGGCAGTGTCGTCATGTACTAGCATTCCCTGGCAGCTATCTGATCTTCTCTCTAACGTACTAACCGCTCGGTTGGTTGGATACTTGACACTAGGGATGGGCAAGTACGGGTAACCGACCCAAAATGTAAAAATCGAAAATCGGCCCGAGAAACTCAGGCTCGTGTTTATGAGACCCGAAATCGGACCGAGTTGACCAGTTAACCGAGGTCCTGGTTAACAGAATTACGGGCCGGTCTCGGTCCTAAGAGCAACATGAGCATTACACTACAAATTAAGGGCTCTAATTGGACCACATTTTGCCCCTGAAAGTCCATCAATTCAAACAAACTCAAAATGAGCATTACACACTACAAATTGTGTTACACACATTACAGATTGTGTTACAAATGAGCATTACACATTACAAATTGTTCAGTAAAAACTCAATGTTCATGGCTGCAAGGTGTGATTTTCAGAAGAAGAAAAAAATCTCAATGCTCAATTGATCTTGTGCCTACCACGATACCAAAAGAAAAAATCTCAATGCTAAATGCTTAATTGATATTGTGCCTACCACGCTACCAAAAAAAATCTCTGAAGAATCTCAGATCTGAGATCAAATCTGGTCACATAAGAGAACTGAAACCTATTGCCATCATCTTCATCATCACCAAATGTGTATTCATTTAAGAGGCCTCAAAGACCCTAATTTCAGATCTCACAGCCATGGCTTTCTCACTGAAGATGGTGGCTTTCTCATTGAAGAAGAAGACGGGGTTGGCGGGGCTGGCGGTGGAAGAGACGAGATGGTGGTTACTTTCTAACTGAAGTGGCGGGGGTGGCACTGGCTTTCTCACTGAAGTGGTGGAGGTGAAGAAATGAGGGAAAGAGGAAGACGGGGGTGGAGGAGACGGGGTTGGAGGTGGTTCTCTCACTAAATAAGAAGATAAGAAATGAGGGAGAAATGAATAAAAAGGAAAGGAAAAGAAATGGAAACAATGCTCTGAAAATGGCGGTGGCTCCTCATTTATTTCTCTATCTGGAGTCGGGTCGGACCGGTTACCCGACGAGCTTCAGAAATAGAAACCGAGGCACGAACGAGAAACTTCGGGCTGGGCTGGGCTTTTACAACCGAAAATTTTTTAATTAATTAAAACAGACCCGATCGGTCCGGTTGTCGGTTTGGTCCAGGCTTTCAGTCCTAAATGCCCACCCCTACTTGACACACTGGTGTGGAGTGGAGACTGCCGCTCCCATCTAGTGTATCCAGGGTCTCCTTAGGACCGCATTATACGCCGAAGGCGCGTCAATTACTATAAACTCTTGAAACATGGTTTTTTGAGCTGGCTCCTCTCCTGTTGTGTCATCAGCTGTATCTTTCCCACGGGAAACCGTATTTCGCCGTTGAAGTCAATCATCTGATGATTATCAGGGGTCAATGTTGTCTTTTTTAGTTGCATGCTGCGGAACGTACGGATAAACGGGGCGTTCATCGAACTCCCTGTGTCTACCAAACACCTCCTTACTTCCTAGCCTACCAGGGAAATTGTTACCTCCTGGGCGTCATTGTGCGGGAGTTGTATGCCTTGGAAGTCTTTTTTCGTAAATATTAGCGGCACAGAGGGGTCTTGCTTATGATCATGCGGTATCAGCTGTTCACCGCATATCGCTTGGATCCTCATACCTCAAAAAGCCATTTTTCCTAGACCTGTTGAACAGTTCGAACTCGGAATGGGCTCCATGAAGCACACATATCCTGTTGACAGATTGCTCTTTGGGTTCGATTTTGCTTCGGACTGCTCATTCTTTTCCTAAGGCGATAAAGCTTTGCGCTTCCTTTGTTAGGTCTATCATGCTTGCCGGAGGGTCAAGTGTCAGAAAGTTGTAGAACTTTCATTTTCTCAAGCCGTTAATGAAGGCTAAGACGGTTGTTGCGTCGTTGCACATGTTGACGGTGGTTAAGTCACTGTTAAAGCTGGTCAGATATGCCTTTAGCGTTTTGTCAGGCCTTTGTTTCATTGATTCGAGCGTTTTCATCATTGACAAAACTTGACGTATGAAGAACGATCGTGGATTTGACTCGGTGTCCATTAGTGTTGTCGTTGTTCCAAGAGCGCCAACTTGATGCTCATGCGTTATCCGCGTTATCGAGGGTGGTAAAGCAGCGTTAGGCTGAGCGCTCGATGCTACCCCTCGCTCTTCCTTATTGCGTGATCTAGTCACCATCTCTGTGTGTTTTGAAGGGAAACGATGCTAGTGAAAGTTAGGAACTTTGTCGTCTCCACAGACGACGCCAAACTGATGCATTCATTTTTCGCTTTCTGCTTTGACCTAGTCCTGTTGACCTGCACAAGTAACGCACATGAGCCACAGACCACCGTTGCGGTGGTCGATGACACTCCGATGCTAAAGTCAGACAGAGATATGATGAAGGTGTAATGTTGTAAATACGGAATTAATAGTATACCTTAGCTTACCAACCTCATGTCTTATTTATAGTGCAGGAGTCCTGGTTCGATTAGGCCATCGATGGCGTAGTTTAGGAATGAAATTTTTGTGGAGATCCTTCTCTAATTAGGAGCCATGTTGTAGGAGGGAAGTTTCATGTTAGCCTTGTGCTCCTAGATACGTGGAGATAGTTCCCTATCTGAGGGTATTCCGTAAGAGGAAGTTTCCCTGTGTGATATGTACTATGGTATTTGCTTCCTAGTTGGAAGCAGAGAGCTGTTGTAGTTGCTTGTTCGAGGTTGGTCCTCGAGATACTTGCCTTAGTAGGACTTACGGGTATTGATGATAGTTGTGGGACATATGAGCCTAGCAGGCTGTAAGAGTTCGGGTCTGTCTGACAAACTGCATTGGGCGGGCTTGGAACCGCTTGAGCCAGATCAGTTTTGGGCTGACACTGAAAGCCGTAATTTCTCGAGATCATCATGACACGTGTATGGTTCAGGAATGTGACTATTTTTGTTTATCATCATTTAGGAACTCACAACATTTTTTCATGGGTTTAGCTTCTTTGGATGGGGTTTTACCACAAAATCCCATGAGTTTCAGGTCGTCCTTAAACCAAAGAGATATGTTCACCTGTTATGAGGTCACTAATTTGAGTTACATATTTACGCAAAGATATTTACTGTTAAATTGAAATATTCTTTAAAAGCTTAAGCTATTAGAGAATGAAAATACATCTAAGTGATTTGAGGCTATGAACAACGAAAGTGGACTTTAATCTTAGTACCATAAGACACATACACGAGCCAAGCCATGCCCCATATAGCCAATGCCCCAATGGATTGTCTCATGGCATTCGCATTCCTATGATCCCACGTGTGACTGTAAGAACTTCGTCGAACAGTACAATACCTCAAATATGATGACTAACTAATTTGAATTACATGTCTAGGCAATGTACCATATGGATGGTTGTCGGTTCAACAAGTTGTTTTGCCACAAGGCACTGCCCACTCTATGCTGCAGCCAAGATAACCAACAGGGTGCACATATGTTTGCAGGAATCCTCCTTGCACTTGGAATAATGCAATGCACTGTCCCGTGACATTCCCTATTTCTTGAGCACTCTCATAGTGTATGTGATCTGCTTCTGAATAATTAGAGTCGACCCAAGGCACCAGCTTACGACCCAAGCCCTGGGTTATTGAGTGGTTAAGGGAAAAAAATCAGTGTTATGAGTAGTAACCGCTGCGTGTTCACTTTGCGAGTTTCATATGCCTGCAAAGATGGTGTTTTGATCTGGAAACTGAATATTGTGGTGCAGGAATTTTATCTCATATATGAAGTAAAAATAAAAAGCCCTATTACATGTTCTTGTAATTAACGTAGTATTGGCTATATATCTGAATAATATATTTTTTGTTGATTCATGTTCGTTGCAGCAGCGACATGTAGTTTAGCAACAGATGCTCTGGACATACTTCGCAAAAGAAAAGATACATTTGACATGGTGATTAGCGATGTGAATATGCCTGATATGGATGGTTTTGAACTTCTTGAACAAGTTGGACTCGAGATGAACCTACCTGTTATCAGTCAGTTTCTGGCTTCAGCCTTTGACTCTGACTTGCACTTCACTTCTTTTCCTTTTCTTCCATGTCCAAATATTTTTCTGACTTCAATTCTATGAATCTTCCAGTGATGTCTGTTGATGGAAAAATAAGCAGGGTGATGAAAGGTGTATTACATGGAGCGTGTGATTATCTTCTTAAACCAATAAGAATGAAAGAACTTCAAAACATATAGCAACATGTTTTCAGAAAGACAACACACAAGGTCAAAGACATTGAAGGAAATGACGACATCCAGAAGATTAGAAATCGTTTAGATGCATTTGAAGATAGTAGCCATTCATTAAGTGGATCTGATAACAATTCAGAAAGGAAAGGGAAAGACTTGGAATACTAAATGCTTGAAGTCCATGACAGCTTTGATTCATATGCAAAAAAAAGCTAGAGTAATTTGATCTGTAGATCTTCATCAGAAGTTTGTCGATTGTATAAATCAGAATGGACTTGACAGTAAGTATTAGCTGACTCATTTCACTCTTATCTGTTCTGAAAGAAATAATTGTAATTTACACATTTGTTATTCTATTTTTTTTTTTTGGTAATATTTATGGTTTACATTTCTAGTTGCTATCCAGTAAAATACATAACATCAGTGATATTATCTGTTTTTGTTCAGAAATTGGTCCTAAAAAAATACTCGACATGATGAACGTCCCTTGGTTGACAAGAAAAAATGTTGCAAGCCACTTGCAGGTAGATATATCTCTGATACTCGTTTCCGTCATGACTTGAAGCTAGTTTTTATTATAGTTGCCATGTTCGACTGCTTGATTGTTAATAAGTAACATTGTAGGACTGCTTTTGAGTTATTTTGCATCATTACATCATTGAAACTGTTAATTTTTCTGGATGGAAACAACTATTCTCTATTCTGTTTTCAACATGATAAATCCTCACTGGATGCTGATTCTCGTCATCAATTTCTCATCACCGATTCAACATTTCATACAGTTTGCAGGTTCTGTTCAGGAATTTTAATGGATCTATTTACTTGCTATAACTAATATGTTTTCATGTAAAAATAAATTGTTCTTCTGTACTGTTTAAATTTGATGTGGACTGATTAACCACCCCGAAGTAAACCATGATGTTAGTAGTTGTTTTTCTTGTTGGATCATCCTCATAGTTGATAATAAACTGAGGTAATATCTTTATCACTCAAGGCTTCCATGTAAACTTTGCAATGTTCAAGTACGGTGTCACGGTACGAAGATGATAATAAAATGGATGTATTAACCTTTTCAGCGTGATGATTAGAAGTCAAATTGAGCTCTTGTATGAACTAGGAACAATAGACATTTCTTATCTAGTAGCATATCTTTGTCCATCACTATTTTGATCTGTCACATTATACTTGTTTGTGACACTTTTAGGAAAGGGATTTATTCCTTTTCTCAATGAACTTAGTTCGATAACTTTGTAGTTTAACGAAACCTAACAACCTTGACATCATGTGGTATAGCAGTCATGATACCTAACACCAACCTAGGGCATGGAGCCCATGTTAAAGTCGAAGAAGGTAAGCTGCACATTTCAATCAACGAGGGCTCTCCATGTCTAAATTGAAACTGTAATATGTGACTGTCCTTAACTAATCAACATTCCTTGAGGTATTTTACTCATTAGGGTTTTCGGATTTCTGGCCAAGCTCAGGAGATTGTAACATACTCAGAGATCATTTAGTTTTCAATTTTTTCTGTGAGATAAATTTATATTATGTTAATGATGAGATGTTGCTTCTTTTATAAAATAAAAATCACTTCTGCAACTCTCATTATGTGGACTTTCTATTGCAGAAATACCGCCTCTACTTGAGTAGGTTGCAAAAGAAAAATGAATCAAACTCTTGTTTTGGTGCAAAGAAGCATCCGGAATCCAATTCTAAGGATCTCCCTGCAACCTGTGGCATTCAGAGCTCTATTGTGATTCCCCAAATCAATTCAGCTAGCTGTAGCTTTTAATATTACGGTAGAAAATTTCCTATCCAAGATGTAGGCCCTGAGCACTTAGTGATCCTCCATATTCCCAGAAAATGGGTATTTGTTCTAGAAAGGGCCATGTTAATTCTTTTGTGTCAGGAACAGTCGCCAACCAAACATCATCTCAATCTAGTATGCTGCAGCAGGTTTCTTGGAGTGGAGAAATCCCAGTGATACAGTTCAGACAGCAACCCAATGCGGAAAAGAAGCAACACAATACCTACACAAATTATGATAGACATGTAGGTAAAATAATACACAAATTTGACTCAGCTTCTGGTCAAGCTGAAAATTGTAGATTCTGAAGTTTTTGGTGCTATCCCGCTTGTCATGAGTAGCACTGGCTTTGATCAGTATTATGCAAGTAACTGGCAATCTCAGCATCAAAACCACATTTCAGGAAGTGGGCTAAATTTGGCATCTTTCTGTGGAGACCTGCAACTCATTTCGCTTGATGGTTCTTTTGAGAATGCAGCACTCAGAAACCTAGAATTTTCAGAAAACTTTGATCCAGAGCTCCTGACTGAAGTTCCAAGTTACTTGTATGACGGAGTGCAGCTCAACTATGACTTTTCTGACCCATTCTTCTACTCTAATCTAAACGAATGTCTGATATTTGCATTATTCCTACTTTCTGTTGAGTGTTTCTTTATAGAGATTGGTAGCTTTCTGGTGCATACCATGACAACATTGTCCAGCCATTACCTAGTATTTATTTAGTTTATAATGTTTTACAGTGAGTTAGAGAACAAATTTCAAGTAGTTCTGAAACAATAATGCTACTTGTTTTGGTACAGTTCTATTGTATGCATTTTACCAAAAGAAACTTCCGCCATTGCAAAAGCCATGGTTTAAACCCTTTTAAGTTGAAGCACAGAGGAATGGATCTTATTTGAGTTTCAATGTACTTCACGCCTGACAGGTTCTTTATTAATGAAGCTTTAATGACGAGGCACTCTGACAGCACATATATCTTCCCCGATTTTAATCTTCTCTTCTTAATCTGATGCGGAGAACCTGATTTCTTCAGTTTCAAAACACACTTCATATCAAACTCAAAACATAGACAACTGAGACGTGTAAATATAAATAATAACATATATTTTATCAAACCAAATGCTCGAAAAATCTGAGACATTTCCCATTGAATTGAACTCAATCATGACATACGGTTTTCTGTTTTCTATCTGTTCCACAACGATTAGATATTTTACATCCATTAGGAAACAGATAAAAAGTAACAGCACAAAGTTCTAATCTTTTGATCTGCAGAATACCAATCTTGAACATCAATAGGAACTATTTCTTTGACTTGACAACACAATCTGGTACAATGCCAAGCATTCTTTATCCTTTTAACTCTGGAGATTTGGGGAAGCATTCTCACGGGGATTCTTCTCAGACTGTGAAGTGGCTGGACGACTCGGGGGTCGGCTCCTCTTATCCATGCCATGCCTGACGCTGTCACTCTTGACTGAAGGACAAGGACTCTTTGGAGGTAGAGACTTTGTTTCTAGGCCTGTGCTGGAGTTTGGCCTCCTGCCAAGCTTGGGTGATCGAGGCCGTGTCAATGGTAACTGCAAACAACAATCAACATTCACCGACAAGAAGCCCCCATATAGACATTGAAGTGGATATCCAGACAGAAAGAATGAAAAAATTAAATGACCATCTTAACCAATTACCAACCGTGACTCTAATTGTAATGATAAGTGATCAAGATACCTTCTTTATTTTGGTAGGTGTTGACGGCATTTCATGATTAAAATCTGGCATTGGCTTGGCCTTGAATCCAAGGGTTTGCCTCATTTTTCTAAGTTCAGCTTCAGCTTTTTCCTGCATTACAAGAAGATAACAGCTGGTTGGTGTTTGAACATGCTGAAATGTGAAGTAAGAATGATGGAAATGTTACTAGGGTGGCAAACTGGTAATCAATCAAGGCACTCCAGGTAAAATTTTGTAACGCTGTGTCAATATTGTTTGAACAAATATAACACAGGTTTTCCTACATGTTCATGAAGCTCCATCCACTTACAAAGGAAACTCATTCTCAATATATATTATCCTATTTATAAAGAACACACTGGTATAATGACCTTTGATTTTGCCTGTAGCTCCATTTTTTGTGCTTCCCTAGCATTGGATCTCTCTTCTAGCCTCTGGAAGTACTGCACAGGCAGAAGACAAAAGGTAAGACAAAAATAATGAAAATGCCCAATGTGTTTACTTGTTAAATAATAAAAATATAACCTATGACAAAATATTACAGAAGAACTAAAAATTGGTCATGCTTGCCTCTTTCCGTTTTGCAGCTCTCTCTTCACTTCTGAAGCTAAATGAAGATGAAACACTAGATGGCCATGCCTTACTGACATTATTCCCAGCAGCACCAGAAGGCTTTGAACTGCCACACAACCAGTTATCAGGAAAGGTTATATTACTTTAGTGGAACTTTGGACAAGTGCAGTGAATACAGTTCAGTGACATTTATCTAATTCTGGTATTACACTTTTAGAATATGTAAAATGATAAGTTTTACGTACTCATGTTCCTTTTAACAATGCCTTAGGGTTGGGCCTAGTGTTCTTTAATGTCAAACATGACAATTTTAACAATCCTATTAATTTAAATGCAATCAAATTCCAAATGTGGTGAAGTTTAACCATTGAGAAAAAGAACCTCTACTAGATGGTGCTAACAATAAGTCACATTTCATTTGGCCTTTTGTACAAATCCTAAGTGAATCATATCATAGGCCAAAATATGGAGCTTAAGCAACCAACAATACAAAACCACATTGTTATCACCCACTACTTGTCTATGTAAAGAAAGCAAACTCAAATATAAGATTTCATTGTTGTTGTGGTGCCACTACTTATCTATAGTTCACATGTAGCATTTATGTCATACAAGTAGCAAAACCCTTACTCTATCGAGAGTGACTGGGATTTCAAGTCCACTTTTCTGCTTCCATGTGCTATATGTTGAAGTGATGGTTTAGTCCTAGAACAATGACAATTCAACCAAAGTGAGACATATTTCAAGACTTTCCCCCAACTAATATAGGAGCTTGCAGCTTGATGGCTTAGTCTAACATATATATTGAAATCTGTCAAAACTTTTAAAAGATGACTCTATGAAGAAGTGAACGGTGAACGGGATTGACTTGCCAAGTTTGAGTAGTTGAGAATAAGTGGCATTGATTATAGTGACAATTACCTTCTACTTTCTGACTGAGGAGTTACAGGCCGAAGCTTTGGCTCACTATTCGCTGATGCCTATCGTTGACAAAGTGAAAATTATATTAGCAAGCATGATAGATTTTATGACCATTGCAAGCATACAGCAAGATGGGATTAGGGATGGTAGCAGGTAGTACAGGGAAAAGGAATCACCTTAGCGGGAGTTCTTAAAGGTGTTTTGGGGCAGTCTTTGGGGGTCTTAGCTGAACTAACAGAGACTCTGGAGTCCTTCGCCTTTTGGACAATTTGAGCTATTTTATTGGTCTCACCAGCACGAGATGGAGATGGGGTTAAACTGAGCGACATGTGAATAGATTTTGGAGTTAATCTCCTTTTATCTGTCAAATCCTTTGCAATCTTGTTACCACTTGGAGTAGAATTATTTTCCTTGCGGGAATGCCCAGGAGTTTTGGCTCTTGCAGAGGAAGATGGAAGCTTTGATGGCCTATTCTGAACCGATACTTTCGAGGAAGAAGTTGATCGGGTTTTAGTTGTCGAAGTTTTGACTATGGTTTCTGAAACTGCAGACTCCTGATTAATTGCACGAATTTCCTGGAAGACATCACACATAAAATGAGTCATAAAATCAAATTGCACACCCCAAACAACAGTAATTGAGGTAAATGGTTAAGCTCTTTTACCTTTAGAGGAAGTTCTTCGACTTGCTTTATTGTCTCAACTTCGATCACCGTTTTATTTTCAACATTTTCTTGCAGGTTTGGTGACTCGATTTTCCCAGAGTACTCTACATCGACTTGTTTTTCCAATACCAGCACTTCTTCCACTGCATTTGTTTCCGTATCACCAGATTCACCATTCGAGTTACACTTTGTGGCAGCACAGGAGAGATCCTCCTCAACAGTGAAAACCACAGCTTCTCCTGGTTTATTGTCGGTCACGTGACTATCTGATTCAAATGACTCCGAGTCCATCACACGACCATTATGAGACCCATCATCTGAATTCTCATTATTAGCCGTATCACTTGCTTGCTCAAGCAAAGCTGCAGCCTTCTTCTTGTAATGAGCTTCAAAATATGCCTTCTTCTGAGCAACCGAACCTGGTTTCGAGAACCTCTCAACCTCTTCCAAGTACCTGTTTTCATTGAAGGAAGACCATCTCTCCCAAGCTAATGACTCGGTCATAAACCTCCCAAAAGAGATTGATTCCCCTAGTGCATGCATTGGGTTATCCTGTAAGCATTGTTTCTCCATCTATTAGAATGAAATCTCCAACACATAAATACTAATGGGCATTGCAATCAACCCTAAATTGTGAACATAATCAATCAAGAGATCCAATTACATGGAATTTCCACCAAACCATCTCTACCAATAGTGATAAAGAAGTTAAAAAGAGATCCCAACTTAAAACACCTAGCATAGCTCAAAACCATGAAATCAAGAACTTCCCTTCGGATTAAACACACACTAACACAACACAAAGAACTGACAAACCCCTTTCAATGTAGCAAGCCAAGAAATAATGAAAATGGAACACAAATAAGGAAAACCCTCATGTATAGTTTCAACACACATTCACAATTTCACCAAAACAAGAAATCCCCAACTTACTAAAAATCTGAAACTTGAAATGAAAAATATACGTAATGTATAATTTTCTGATTATACCTTCTACTGACCTCTTTCACTTCATAGGGATACAGAGAAAGCATAAATATCAAAACCCACTTAACATTTCAGCTAAACAAAAAAAACCATTAACAGAAACTCCAAACAAGAAATGGGTTAACCTCAAAACCCATCAAAGATTTCAGCAAAACAAGAAAACCACATTGACAGAAACTTGAAACAAGAAGATGGGTACTCAATAGCTGACCTCTTTAGCTTGATGGGCTGTGTCAGATAGATGAGAGAATGACTGCATAACACAAGCTGATTCACCCATTGTTCCTTCACCAGCCAAAACCACCAACACTACTTTCGCTATGAACTACCTCTCTTCTTGTTCTAATTCTTCTTCTTCTTCTTCTTCTCTCTCTCTCTCTAATAAAATCCAAACTTGAAAAACCCAAAAAGACAGAAATCATTTGAAATTTTGAAGCACAATCAAAGGGGGGTCTCCTTTGTTGCAGACAAAGCTAGAAGAAGACCTGAGTGCTAAGAAATGCAGAAAAAGAAAAACTTTTTTGTGGGATTTTTGTTGTTGTTGTGGGGGTGGGGTTGGTGAGATCTCTTCTTTCCATCTTTCCATCTTTGTAAAGCTGCAATCTTAAACTATGGCGCTTTGGGTCCCACTAAATTTCTGCTTTGATTTGTCTCTCATTGAGAATTTGAAATTTGAAGGACTCAGAGATGAAATGAGATTGAGATGATAGGCAATCTTTGGAGATAATCCATGGTCATCACCCACCAATTAATCCAATAATTACTGATTAATTAATTGGTTTTGAATTTAAAAAACAAGCCCCACAAAGCTGTCCAAATTATTGAGGAGGAAGTCATAGATGAACGTTGGGGAAATTCAAGCAAAAGGAACCCCAATGGATTGAATCAAAAAAATTCCAGAGATTTTAGGGAAAAAAAAAAAGGAAAAACAAAAAAACAAAAAAACAAAAAAACAAAAAAACAAAAAAACAAAAAAACAAAAAAAAGATGAGGAATGTAAGTTGTTGTCAAAAAAGGATGAAGAAATTAAATGAGAAGGGCGTTTTGGTAAATGTGAGTGAGAATTATAGCTAAATAAGTTCTTTGTTTGGTTAACTATGTTTTTTTTTTCTTATTTAGTTAACCAGGGATGATTCACCTAATGATCATGGCTTCCAGCCAAGAGATTTGTTTGAGTGTATTTTGGATCTTGTTTGATACATAAATGGTTGGCGCGCCTGTCACGGCCCAATGTACATGTCTGCTTTAGGATTTACATGCTTGTTAATCACCAATTCTCATCCATTCTCTCGGGGATTTAAAACGCATTGTGTCATGTAAATTCAAATTCGTACATATGTAACACATATACATCTCTCACCCAAATGATGTGGGACTATAACACCGAAGTAGTTTGTCAGCCTTTGAGTCCGTCCACACTTGGTAGTCTGTCAGCCTCCTGAGCTCACCCACATATAGAGTTGTCAGCCTCAGAGCCCGCCCACACAAGATAGCTTGTCAGCCTCAGAGCTCGCCCACTCAGGGTATTACAATCCACTCCCTTAGGGGCCAACATCCTCGTTGGCACACTTCCGGCTGGGTCCGACTATGATACCATTCTGTCACGCCTCAATTTTTCGAAGAAAACGAAAAATCCCAAAATTCACGTAGGATTATCAGTATTCCCCAAATTTGGGACATGAATTGTCATTCACTAAAAGTAACAGTTGACATCTACGAGAAATAATCAAATGCACAATTTATCAGGTTAGAAGGAAATAAAACAACTGATAAAAAAAACTCATCAAAAGAAAGGAAAACATATTAAATCTCGTATAACCAACTCTAACAAGTTCAACTAACCACGGATGCATCTTTCCCAATAAATAATAAATAAAACTCCAAGTTCTATTACAAAATATTAAACTGTCACCTAACAACAAAATGACAGACTATCAAACAACGTGCAACTCCCCAGCAACACTCGTCATGTACGGAACGAACTGCTCTAAGCCGCCCGAAATTACTAAATCCTGAAACAAACTAGTCGGCTACATTCCAAAAAGAATGTACCCAAGAAACCAAAATCCACTTGTGTAAGCATTTAAACTGGTGTGAAATTTGTCGTTCCCAAAAATCAATAAGAGCAAATAACATGGCATGATAGGAAAATACAATACGACAAAATAACAAAACAGGTAGTTCATCTATGAGGCGAATGTATAAGGCTAATTACAATTCAAATAATTTAGTTCCTCAACGAGGCAATCATGTCATCCTAATAAGTAAATATGTATTGTTGACTATGTCAAATCTGATATGCAGAGATATTAGTGGACTTGTCATTCTGCATGAAAAGGGTTAGAAACAATATAAACGTAATTTATTACTTAAACAGTTGTCTTCATACAATATTTGACTTACGCATATTATTCATTTTCATTTGCATTTGATTCATTTTTAACGGATTGATCACTTAGACGATACCACATTCGCACCACTTCCGTGCCGAATATACATGCTCATATGTCTCTCTCATATAAAGGAGAATTTCTCCGTCATCCATGCCCAAGTGGGGACACATCACATACAGGCATGCATCACCGGATACTCCTACTATATAAGTAATAAAAGCCACTATTGGGTTATCAATGCGCATAAAGTCACGTCACATTTTTTATGAAAAAAAAATATCAAAGCCTATCTTAGGCATAAAAATTCACCTCATTTTCGCAAGACTAACCCGAATGTTATTTTAGTTTCTCTATAAGTAAATGATACACTTTCAGGTGATTAAATTTTCAGGAATCAAAGTTTATCAATATCATTTATTTATGATATTTCAGTTTTTCTTCCCAATGACATTTTGTCATTCATAAGCAAGTCTACTAATTATTTTAGGGCACACCACATACTCACAATTCATCAATCACATGGACATGTCAAACAAGATATAGAATACATTCATGTTTTCCACTATTATTGTAATTTTAAGGAAATCACCCTTACATGGAATTAAAATCAATATCCACAAAGCAACTTACATGACCACCATAGCATTTAAATGAGTATCCATAAAACATAAAGCAACTTAGGAACAAATGTCCACTGTAGCATTAAAATAGGTATCATCTTTTTCATTAAAATAAGCCATTTCTTTTTGCATAAAACTATGTTTGACCATAGAGGTTGGCATGGACAGCTAGAGTGTTCTGTGGGTTTTTTTTTTTCTTTCTTAATTAAAGAAAAAACTTTCTTTTAAGGCTTGACTGCAGTTCGAATTCAAAAGCAAAATTTCCCTTATTTTTCTAACCTTGCAATTAAGGACTTCCCTTTGATTGAATATTTCAGTGACATGAGAGGGGGAAAAACACTCATCACAACTTGTCAGTGGAGTGGAGAGACGAAAGATAAACCCAATCTCTTACACTGTGATTAATAAAAGAAGTACTTCCACAACACAATTTCACTTTCTTATTATTCCTAAAAGTATTCATCTCACTTCGACATTCCTAGATTGGTGTGTGCTTTGGTGGAACAAACATTTTCTTTTCTATTTTACATGGTCGTCATTTAGTGATAAGGGTCAAAAGTCACTTTCACATTGCCCTTGCATTGCTTAACAACAATTCCATTCCCATACATTATTATTATAATCGGTTCAGTTATTGTGATATAACTTAATAAGGATGTGTAAAATTTGGATGGGAAGTACAATTCTCAGATTAGATATTTGACATAATGAAACTGCATAACAAAGTAAAATCAGAAACCGCGTAACAAAGAAAAATATGATTAGATATGTGTAAAAACACGATTTCGCCCTGTGAGACACTGAGTGGGCGGACCTGAGGTGAGGGTGAGGGTTGGAGCCCAACATGTCCAATAGGCCGAGAGAGGTTTGACGAGTTACAAGGAAAATCATAATCTCACATCGCCTGGATAGGGGAGGAGGATGATCCTTATATGTGCAGGGTCAGTTCCCCATTGTATTGACGCATTTTAAAGTTGTGAGGGCCGGATGGTAGCCCAAAGTGGACAGTATTGATACAGTGCGGGAGGGGGTCGTCACAGGATGGTATCAGAGCCTGACCGAGCCGAAAGTGTGCCGACGTGGATGTCGGGCCTGTGTGGCCAACGAGGCCGTTGGGCTCCAAGGGGGTGGACTGTGATACCCTTGTGTGGGCGGACCTGAGGGGGAGGGTGAGGGTGAGGGTTGGAGCCCAATAGGCTCAACAGGCCTATGGATCCCAAGAGGGGTTGGACGAGCTACTCAAGGGGGAATTATAGTCCCACATCGCGTGGGTGCGGGAGGGTGATGTGTTTTATATGTACGAGCTTGGCTCTACATGATACTACGCGTTTTAAAGTCGTGCGGACCGTTTTGGGCCTAGAGCGGACAATATTGTGTCATGTGGACCGGGTCGTTACAGTCTGGTAACAGAGCCTGACCCAGCCGGAAGTGTGCCACATGGAGGTGGGCCCTCCGGCAACGTGGACGTTGTGCCTGTGTGGCCAACGAGGATGTTGGGCTTTAAGGGGGTGGATTGTGAGACCCTGAGTGGGTGGACCTGAGATGAGGGTGAGGGTTGGAGCCCAACAGGCCCAATAGGCCGAGAGAGGTTGGACGAGCTATAAGGAGAATTATAGTCCCACATCACCTGGGTAGAGGAGGTGGATGATCATTATATGTGCGGGGTCAGCTTCCCATTGTATCGACACATTTTAAAGTCGTGAGGGCTGGATGGTATCCCAAAGCGGACAATATTGATACAGTGCGGGAGGGGGTCGTCATACACCCCCTCTCCATGTCAAATCAGAAACTGCATAACAAAGAAAAATCAATAAAGAGAACTTATATAGACAAGGGAAGACGACTCACATTTTTACTTTTTTTTTTTCTCCCTTTTGCTCTTTCTCTTCTTCTTCTTCCCTTTTTTTTTCTATGCGGCCGAGAAGAACCCAAACCTCAATTTAACCAACCTAAAGACAAAACCCTTTAAAGTTAGAGTTTGCACAAGGTTATAGTGACACTCCTTATTTATTTAGTTATTATATGATTCAACCTCAAATTTAATAAAGCCCTAAATTTTTTATAACGTGCATTAATTATGGTTACAGCGCCAGCAAAGGGTATTTATATTTTCTATTTGTAATTAGACAATAATTTTCAGCATTATCTGTTTTTTTTTTTTCCAAACTTGTTCTTTCAGGTTCATTTTAATGAGGTTTTCTTCAACTAAATTTTTAGTTTTTAAAGAATCCATAAATAAAAACAATGAGACAAAAGAAGTTGTAAAATTTCTCTCAAAATCATGGAATTCACTATATTACATTTAGTTCTTGTTTATCTGAGTTGATGGCCATGAAAAAAGGTATATACTTCGATGTGAGATTCATGCAAGTGTTCTTCGACAAGTAGAAGGAGGGACCATAGAAGGGAGGGAAAGAGTCTTTGCTTGAGAAAGGAAAGATACTGAATCAGGATGAAAGCAAAAGGTACTGTTGTTGTAGGCCAGATGGAAGGGGTTGAGATGTATCAACTTGAACCACCATTTTGTTGCAAGGCTAACATCCCAGCAGTTGAGCTAATCAATATTGTGGGGTTTTTGTCCATTAAATCAGTACCTACTACTCACCTTGTCCTTTGTACCTTTACATTTTCTGTTCAACAAAATCGGCTCCTCGTGCTCGTGCTCGTGTTCATGGTCATGGTCATGCCTTCACATGTAATTTGTTTTAGGCATTGGAGAGATTAAAGGCGCTCGCTTGTGGTTGGATGTCGTTGAACGGGTGCAAAAGATTTGTATTTGCATAGAAGAAATGCACAGTATTATTATTAGTACTAGATCATGCAAGAGCAAGCAAAACTCCTGTTTGAGAAGATTTAAAACATCAATAATGTTAGGATAGACCCACAAAATATTGGATAACAACATGGAGATTTCCTGCATCAAAGTAAAAACTTGAACATCTGATCACATGAGAAGAGAACAAACACAACCTACTTCACTTCACATGGAGAGTGACATTATACAATTACCCAAAACAAAAACAACGTAAAAAAAAAAAATGCGCACACTGCTCGATAAAAGAGAAGGCAGGCATGTTCTATTAGAAAGAATTAAGAATCTGAGCATGAAAGAATAGTTGTTAATCCAAACATCTTTAACAGTTTAGACCTTCCTAGTAATATTATTCTGGATCCTGCAAGAAATCTCACAGCTTTTGTAGCTTCCATCACATTGTGAGTCACTGGATATGGATGGAGTCAAATTTGGATCTCACCCGATCCCCTCACGCCTTGCTATGAAAATTCTCCAAATGGCCTTTGGGCATTTTGACTGATTTTCGATAAAAAAAAAAAAAAAAAAAAAACAGAACTTGCCATGGACATGGTTTTGTTGTTTGTACATATTTCAATACTCTGCAAGCAACTTGTGTGTATGACCAAACTAGTAAATCTGACTTATTGTTAGCAACTTGAATGTGATTAAGTACCTATAAATAACTAAGTTGGCTCATTAGATGTTGAAAAGAGTTGCATGATTTGGTCGAAGGTGGGAATGAGAGAGTTCATGTGTGTGTGTGTGTTTCGTTTTATGGATAAGTGAATAAACTAACATGCTGACTTGCAGCGGGTGCAGAGGGCATGAACATGAGCAGGGCATGTGAAGACTTCTGGTATTTTAAGTTAGCCACCTTTGTGAGGCATGTGACATTGTTCTTTTTGTTGCATGTCTTTCTAGAACTATAGTCATCTTTGGCCTTCCTGCCTCGAGCACATCTCAGTATTATTATCCTAGGTATTTTAAGGTTTTTTTTTTTCTGTTTGCATTAGATGTACTCAGACTGGATTGGATTTATTTAATAGACGGTGGCATCTTTGATCCAAAACACACACATTTGGAAGATCACCGCATCTAGAATTGGTTTGGGTTCCTTGTACAGAGCTTCAACTAAATGAAAACCATCTTGAACCCAAGATCGACTCATCTTGTTTTCATCGATTAGATGACAAAGAGCAAAGCTTAAACATAATGAAAAAATTGAGATATCAATCTAAAGCTAGAAGTTTTCTTTACAGAAAGTCTAACCTCAAAGAATATCGTTTATATCTCGTTCAACAAAGAAAAAAAAAACTGAAGGAAAAACTCACTTGTAATTAGTTTCTCAATCCAGTTGGCCAAAGATCTGCTTCCCTTGGATTGACTTCCATTAGGCATGATGAAACCAAAGCTTTTGCAGTCATTGAACCACTACACATACACTCCAATGATTCTCTTATGCATGAATTGATCTCCAAAGAAAATCAGTTTTTACCTGCTCATTCTTTTGAAGCAATGTAAGGAAAAAAAGAAGCCATTAAAGGAAATTACAGGAGGATGAGGCAACTCATCTGCTTCCGATCATACATTTTCCAGAAAAATCGAGCAATTTTCTTTCATGGAGGAGCTAGAGTTGATTAATGGCTTAGCAAAACATATGGAGATATTTGTGTGTACTGATGCAAACTGCACAGGGTGTTCTCTGGTTAGTTTTACAGTTCTTCAATACTGAAAGTGTTTCAGACAGATCCAAGACCCAGAAACCCACCACTGAGTTAGAAAGACAAGTTAAACATACAGTTGCAGTACTTGTATGTATGATAATGCATTTGAGCATGAATAGATGCAAGACAAAACACACTTACGAGGACAAAAAGCTTCTCTTATTCTTTATCCAATTGAATAGTGATACATAGTAATGTAAAACCTTGAAAACAACTCGGAACATAACATTATACATTCTCATTTTCTCAAAATTGATGTTTTTATCTCTCGGTGATTCAAAACTCAACTACAAGTCTTCCGCTATATGTTGAGCACAACCTTATGTCGAAACTGAACCAGGATGTGAGCCTGAATCATGAACCTCTGATCTTCAACCCCTGGTCCAGAAGAAAAATCATTCCTTGCTTATAACAGGGTTCTATATTCCAATTGCTCAAATTCTTATACAATAATCTCATCCTCCAAGGGAATAGAGGCTTCTGGGATCTTTACTTCAAAGGCTATATCAAAATGGATTTTTAAGGTTTCAGAGATAAACCTGAGTACATATATCTATCGTGGCCATTTGTATCCACTTGTCCGGAACGTGAGGCTCTTCTCTTATTTCTATATGCTTTACTCCTTGTTCTTTCCTTTCTACGGCCCAGAAAAAGTGCTAACATAACCACAAAAAGGCCCCCAATAGAAAACACCCACAAGGCAACCATCCAATACTTCAAAGAATTAAACACACGGTCTTTTGCAACAGGTTCAGATGGCACATGAGAAGCATTTCTTTGTACCGGATTACTTCTCATCGTGTTAAGGCTTTCCTCTATTTTGCTAACTCTACGTGGCAACTTAATTTCTTTCTCATTGTCTCGGGTGAGGGTAGTTTTCACATGAGGATCAGCACATTTCCTCTCATGATGCAAGCGAAGAGCTTCATTTAGTTTCCTTGCACATTCGATGCTCAGAAGGTCTCTTTGTAGGATGTTCTGATCAGTTGAATCAAGTGCTGAAGGATCAGGAGAGTCCGGGAACTTGGCCCAGCAAGTGTTTACCACATCAACATTCCTCCAGTTGGCCTTGTCAAAGCTCCAATTTCCAACACTAAATTCCAATCCATAATGGAACACCCTATAGTTGACCCCAGATTCAGGAACATAACCCGGATAGATCAGAATCTCTCTGTTTATGAGATGTCTCAGTTTCAACTGCATGAGAGAAAACATGAACACGTATCTTATGGATTGAAAACAGAATAGTGAAGAATGTATAGCTTCTAGTGAATGACTTATATGCAAAGCATACCTCTGCTGCACCAAAGGAGTAGCCATACATCTCACTGATCCATCCAGTTTCGTAAATGTCTCCAGTGATATTTTTGGAATAATGAGCTTTGTCAGCACGAACCTCCTCAGTCTTGTGCAGCCATAACAGGGCAAAATTCCGTAGGTCATCTATATGCATTATGATTACGCCACCGACTTTATCGCAGGCATCAGGATGGCGGGTATGGAGTTTTGCAAGCTCATTGTCACATCCAATAAGATAGCTGACATTTACAAACAAAAAGAACAATTATAATAACTTCATGAAGTTTACCTATGAACGATTATATTTTTCTCTCGCTAAGTCCATCCAGAAAAGAGTTTACATTTTCAGGGTCCTACCTGTGTTGACACTATACACATTATGAAACTCCTTCACATGTCCAGAAACTAAAATTGGGATGGGAGCTTGTGTTCTAATAATTTTCTAACTAGCAAAATCTTCAACATAATGAATGTAATAATTGTTTAGTTTAGTAATTTATTTGTTTTGACTTAAAAAATATTACTGATATATGCTATGCAGGAACAATATTTTTGTGAACCCTTGTATATTATTTTTATCATATATAGTAAATGCTTGAATTTACAAAACACGTGTTGTTCCATGGGTTTGAACCTTTGAAACTTAGAGAAAAAAAAAAAAAAAAAATATATATATATATATATATATATATATACTATTTTATTTTCTTTTTCTTTTTCTTACTCGTAGGGTGTTGAAACTGGACGACCGCGTGCTGCATTGAACTCCCACGGTGTAATCGAGCCTCTTAGTATCATATCCGCATCCAAAATAACTATGAACTCTGCATCAGTATTTACATGGTTTAGCCAATGAAGAACAGCTGCAGGTTTGTTGATTGCTGGGTACCTGGTGAAATACAAAACAACATATTCAGATACTTTTTGTCACTGTATCTTGAAGATGTAAATATTTTAAGAGACATATAAAAGATATTTTGATGTGAGCAGGTTAATTTAGGTGGTAGTATTATTTGTAATTGGGCCTAGGCCTAGTACAGTAAAGCCCATATTAGTTAGGGTTTGGGTTAGTTACCTGCCAAGGAAGCCATTAGGCTTAAGGGCTTGAGAATAGATTGTAGTTGGTTGATTGATTGATTAATGAAATTAGAGTTATTTTGATTTATCTCTTGCTAGGATTTATGATAGTTTAGTGTACTTGCTAGGGTTTATCATAGTTTAGTGTAGCGTAGCTTTAGATCTAGCATACAATCTATCATATTTTCATAGTTACCCAATACAGCCTAAGATGTAATATTGAAAAGGCTTCTTAGGTTTATAGCATAGATATTGAAATAAGGTTTCACAAGCATGAAAATAGATATTGTATGAGACATATAAAAAGAATTAAATGGACAAGACCATCGTAATGAACACCGGAGCTGGAGGATGACGCATGATAATTTGAATTTGCATGAGATTGGAACCGAAAGTTCATGAAGAAATCATCAATAGGAGATAAAATCAAGTAAATGAGTAGTGCTTACCAATCACCAGTCAATGGATGTCGACTCATGGATGGAACGTAATGGGTAGGTGCCAGATCATGGCCAGTTATACCGCTTCAAATCTTCATCTGTGCAGCTGAGAAGCCGAGTGATATTGCCTGGCTGGCCACTCAAGTGGAAACTGTGGACGAGTCCTACAGTTTGCCAGTCAAAATACGTGGAGCACTCCGTTGAGAAAAGGGTGTGTATTTTTGGATGAATCCTCCCTGGCTCATCAAAGGGTACTTGTTGCACAGCTTTCTCACTTTGAGTACTTCCATGAATCAAATATTTTGGCCCAGTGAGTTGAGAAAAAGATTTGCTCTTTAGATAGCTCAGGTACCTTGACCATTTCGGCTTAGGGCACCCACTCGACATGTGGTGTAAGAGGAGACCCTCATTTAAAGTATTAATACATTCTATGCTCAAAAACAGTCCTCGCTTTTTTAGTGGATCTGTTTCCATTTGTTGTATCTGAAATAAAGAAAGCCATCTCATATCAAAACTGGCAGTGGATTATATCATATAACAAAGAGAATAACTTCAATAAACAGACAGATAAAAGCTGATGACGTCTTAGTTGTACCACATGAATTCCTAAATTTGCGTATTTGAGCATTCAAGATTTCAAATTTTATTTAAACAGCCTAATACCGGACAGAAGTTACCACATTTTAATGGGGTCCATGTCAATTTCATATACATGAACTAGTCCAACTCAACGTACTCATACAGGCCTTTAAAAAAAAAAAAAAAAAAAATTTATATATATATATGTACTCGTACGGTCATACCAGACACCAAGACACATGTTTGTGCCCTTGTTGTATCAGTATAGATTGATGAGGGGGTTTTTGAAATAACAATAGTCAAATGGATTAATTGATTGAGAATATGGTATCTCGAATTGAAGTACCTGTCTAGGATAAGGTGGCTCGGGGAAAAGTCTACCACAATCATAAACAATGCTATCTTCATGGTGAGCCAATTTGCTGAAAGACCAATTCCCAACACTAAATGGCAACCCATAGTGCATAAGAATAGGCTCAACCCTAGGCCGTGGAATGTAACCTGGGTAGATCATCAAGTCATCACTAATCTTGTGGCGAAGTCCCACCTGATCAAGCACACCATGTAAGCAAGAAAGAACCCAACATTGTACGAGAGTAACGATATTAAAAGTGGAAGAAAAATGAATCTACTCACTTCAGCAGCACCAAAAGAGTATCCGTACATCTCGCTAATCCAACCCTTTTCATAAATGTCACCGGTTAGATTTCTACTCCAGTGAGCACGGTCCTCCCGCACTTCTTCCGTCTTTGAGAGCCACATTGGTGCCAGCGCTCTAAGGTCATCGATGTGCATAGCTAAAAGCCCACCCACCTTGTCACAAAGTTCAGGATGCTTCGTATGCAGTTTTGCAAGCATATTGTCACATCCAACCAAATATCTGAAGAAATGGTTCAAATAATAAGTATAGCCATGGTGATGTAGCTCAGTTAGTAGAGTTTTCCAAATGGGAATAAAACTGTTTGATATGACCCTGATATCCATATCCGAACCAGAATATTTGACAATAACCCGGGTCCAGTTTTGATCGGTTGTTACAATTGATGTCGTATCATAACTTAACTGGAAAATTAATAACCATATCCAGCCTGAATAGATCTGAATTACTCTATTCGCTCCAAATTTGGCATTTCCAGTCGGATAAATTTTGGATTGGTAAAATGATTTTTTCTTTATTTGGACATATCTACTTGTCTTTGGCATGTGCATAACTAAAAACCAATATCTTTTGAATCACTACATCTGACCCATTCTTTAATATTTTTAAGAATCCAAATACGCTTATTCAGTTGCGGTTTGTGTTCAGATTTTATCATGACTCAATTCCAACACCTCATACAAATGAACTTATCACATGGATGTTTTGGATAGTGTCACTTCAACATGAACATGTTATGTTGTTATGTTGATAACCAAGAAAGTATGAAAAGGAACAACTCTTAATAGGAATGCAAAGTATTGTAGATGAATATCATGACCGTTGAGTCTGAGAATTGGAAATGGATGAATTACGGAAAGGAGAAAATTGATTTTTTATACCCATAATATGCAGCAACTGCTCTGCCTTTCTCAGCACCAAGCTCCCAAGGTATAATTGGACCACGGATAATTTGGTCCGCATCTAGAATCACGACCCAGTCAACATTCTGTGCATCTTTACTATGTTTAAGCCAGTGGACAACACCAGCTGGCTTATTAATTGCAGGATACCTACCAAAACAGGAAAGAAAAAAAAAATTTATTCCAAGTTCAGAGAAACCCCTTTTCTGAAAAACACTTAAAATATGTGAGCACCTGCATAACCCATTTGACAAAGAAAGAATTGTTCAAGATGTTATGCAGCAAGATAAAACTAGTCAGTAGTGGCAATGCGGTAAGCACAATGGTATATAGTTTAAAATCAACATATGGGCATAGAAGTACGAAGGTGAAAATGCAATGAAAGACAAGCACAGATGCTTTACTGTGACAATATGTTGGGGGAGTTGGGGGGAGAACCAAAGGTAGCACTTGTGAAATGAGAAATGACTCTCTCTCGTTTTTCTTTTCTTTTATGACTCCTCTCTCAACTTCAACTTTCAACTTCAAATGCTCCTCTCTCTCCCTTTATGACTCTTTTTGCACTTTTTTTGGCAACCAACATGGCCTTAGTAACTTGACGCGAAAGCCAATATCTCTGGTAATCTTAGGGACTAAAATAAAAGCATGGTTTCTCATAATCTATTTAACAACAGACGACCATCCAAGTTTGTTAAAGGTGGGATTGTTGTATTAACACCAACACTGCACAGTGTTAATACTTTGCCAATTTGGATAAGCATAAACCATGATGATATGTGGTGCTAACATTTGGGTGGCAGCTGGGAAGTACTCACATAACATAACAAAGATAGAAAAACTCTATATCAATTAATCATGAATATTTGGATGAAATACACATTTAGGCACACTCACCAGGTCTACCTCCTTGCAAGCTGAAAATCAATTGTAGTGTGCTAAATTCACAGAAAACTGTGTTTCAAGCGGTTTTATTTGAGTCTTGACAAATGGTTCCCACTATGGAACACAATGTGATGACGAAGAATAATGCCAACTTTTTGCAATCGCAAAATAGCTGGGAGAAAAAAATCTATTTCTTTTATCTTTCCCCTGTATATTCCCTCTTCCTTGTATATATATTTTTAGATGTTTATTATACTACACAATTTATATTTTAGTTTCTTGTAAACTCCACGCAAACAGAGCACCTAGTTACAATTAAACTCCAACCATGGTGACTCTTTAAACAACATATATACAAAGCATCCACATAACGAAGAACCGAGCTACCAAATAAATAAATCATGTAGAAAGATAACTAAGATTGTCAAATTATAAAATCCCATTTAGAAACTAGGGATTTAAGATCACTCAACAAGTGCTTTTTTTCCTCTATCTAGCCCAGGTACCCAACAAGACTTATCTCGCATTTTATAAGAACCAAATACTGAAAAACTCTCCACGTTAACTAAAGGCAACAGATGAATAAATAGTTGAGCAAAAAACCCATTCTGAATCATAATTTGCTTTAAACAACTTAATACTAATAATAATTTTGCTTAACAGATAATCACATTTCATCAAACAGAACAATCAAATGAAATGTGAACATTTGGGAAAAACAATTACCAATCTCCAGTCTTGGGGTGTCTGCTCATAGAGGGCACTTCAAAAGTGGGAGCAAGATCCATCCCTCTGTACTGTTTCTTCTCCTCATCTGTACAACTAAGCAGCCTTGTCAATGGCCCAGGTTGCTTCGCCTTCTTAAAACTATGAACAAGACCCACAGTTTGCCAATCAAAATAGTTTTGACACTCCACTGAGAACAAGGTGTGGATCCTCCATGGAGCTTTCTGGGTTGTCTCCTCCAAACCCAACCCACCAATACCCAGACCCAGAAACACCACCAAGATAAAAACTTTCTTCATTAGAGCTGGTTTCATGGCCAGATTTCAAATGGGATTGGCTGAAATTGCATGTTTTTGAAGTTGGGGTTGAGAAGATGGGAAATGGAGAGTCAAAATTGGATTTTTTTTTTTTTTTAACAGAGGGTGGAGAGAGATCGTGCATTAAATATTGGGGTCAATTGGTGTGTTTTTTTTAATGGTGGATTGTCAGAGACATGGGGTTTATAGCAATCAAGAAGTAGTTTTTCTTTGAGGAAGTGTCGCTGCTGACACCAAATTCTTGTTTATTTCGGCAGAATCTCGAATAGTGCTCTGAAGCTCCTCTCACCGCTTATAGTATTTGTGTTTGATTGAGTTGGAAAAGTCGAGAGTTGGTGGCTCTGGATTAGAGGCTGATGTCAGATGATAAAGAGTGTGTTTTTATTGGATGTTCATACTTCATACCACATTACTCTTCTTCTTCTCCTTATTTTTTCTATAATCCCAATTTACTAGCAATAGAAAAAAGAAAAATGTACATTAATCAGTCTATAACCTCATTTGGAGCTGACCTTCAAACAGCAGAATGATTGAATTTAGTTTGTGGTGTCATTAAATGGTTTTGCTGTGCGAATAAAACAAAATGGATGGTTAGATTTAGAGCATCCACGGTCGTTTGATAATTTCTATGTTAACAATTAAAGTACTTGCCGATTTCCAAACTGAAACTATTTTTTTTTTTTTTTTAATTAGAGATCCCAAGGTTCCAAAGCAAAAACTTTCTTCTATAGTTTCCCATTTACATTTTGGCAACCAAATGAAAGTTAACTCACATTTTATGTTGGACATTGTTATTCACATTTGACATATCTCGGGCTTATATTTATTATTTTGATGGTGTTAGAAAGTGACATCCACAATCCAATAATCAGCAATTTAATTTTCTTGAACTTTGTTAGGGAATCGGGTTTTTACAACTAGAGTGTTGTGGCATGATATTGGGATAGCTTACATGTATCTCAAGAAATTAATCATTCTCCCAGATCATGCCATTTCAATTTTATATGCAAAACTTGGTTCCTAAGTATTTTCCTTTTACTATTATTATTATTATTATTATTATTATTATTATTATTATTATTATTGGAACATATCTAATGAATTGAAGGCAATAGAATCTCAAATGAGAATTCGACATAACCATTATAAGCAACTATGAAGCAAAATCCATGGTGGCATTCAATGTTATGGCATAGGAGTAGTGAAATGAGATTTACTGCCAAATTTATGTTCCTAAGTAAGTCAAGTCTCAAGGTTTGTGATGTGGCTAGACATTTAGCAGACTATTACTTTGGTTTAGTTACATAGTTATGAACAGTGACGGAGTTAGGATTTTGTTTGAGGGAATTGAGTGATGAGTCGTAGCTAATTAATAATAATATAATAATTAATTAATTCAACAAAAAAATTTATTTTGAAAATACATAAAAAAAAAAAAAAACTATACAAATCACCAATTTCGAAACAAAACTCCATCAGGGAAGAAGTCGATCCACAAGCTACTTTGTACGAGTACAAAAGATAAATATATGAGGAGAAATCAAATTGGTATACATTAAGGAGCAAAAATTAATATCAAATATAAAATTATATGTGAACAAAAAAATTTGGGTTATTTGCGATTTGCCCATTATAAAAAAAAATAGCTAATTAGATGTTACTCCATCATTAACACTATTGCAGTCTCCCCCAAGGCTACCAGTCAACCTGTGTTGACTGTCAAAATGCTCACGTTAATTACCAAAATGTCATTCAAATGATAACCCATAAATAAATCTCAAGATACAAACATATATCTTGAGGAAAAAATAATGGATCAAAATTTTTATGTACCTTCAGAAAAATCCTGTGAATAAAATACAAAACTAAACCTCGAGATACATATTCATCTCGAGAAAATACTTGAAAAAAACTTATTCTTCCTAAAAACAGGTAAGAGAGGTTGGGGTTGTTTGTGGCTTGTGGAGATGAAAGGAAAATAAACTAAATCAAACAGAGAAGAAAGGGGAGTAGAATAAATAAAAGAGTTAGGGTGAGGTTGTCAGCGTCGCAGAGAACATAGGGAAAGTGGAAGGGGTGTGGCGAGATTGCATGGTCAGGGTCATGTTGATGGCAAATAGCAAATAATCTAAAAATATTCAAAACTCATGTAGATCCGTCCTTGGTTAAATAGGGAAAAAAAACATTAAAAGTTTTGGGACAATCCACTTATAATTCACTACCCATTAAACAATTTGAATTAGTTTTTCACCACCCAGTTTGAACTCACTAAAACACAGAGAAAAACAAAGACAACAAGAAATTTGAGAAATAAAACATATTGTGGAGATGTTTTTTTTACGAATCTGGAGGGAGTAGTTGTTGAATAAGAATGGGATCAAGAGAGATCAGAGCAATTGCTACAAACCTATAGGAAAAGATCTAAGCGTGTGTCACGGACTAGTAATCCGTGCGGCACTAGCTATCCAATTCACTAGTAAGCCTATGAGTAGTTACTTTGACGGGCACAAATATTAAATTGAGAATGCACAATATCAATCTGTAGACAATATAATAATGCACAATAGTCAGTAAAAGCTTCCATTCACATTCAACAGATTACAATGGGGAGGAACGTTCGGAAGGACGTTGCTCAAGACTAGTTCGATGCTATCGATCGATGGAAATACAAGTTTGAAGTTGAAAAACAATGCAAATAAAACAATAAAAATGCTAGCGGTACAGTCTGGCCCGACTATGCAATGGAGGCAACACATCCTCACAGTCAAGAGCTCAAACTTTCCCCTTATAATATAGATGGGCATTTGGGCACTTTTCAAAAAGGAACATTGAGTTTTGAAATCATTAGGAAAGTCTTGAAAGACCTCTGACCTTGGTTTTACCTGACCAACAGTACTAGTCCTGACACTCTCCCACACTCAATTCGCTGAAGCCCTCGCAGCGAACTTTTCCAAGTACTCTTCCAGCTTTGAGAGGTATGGCAGCAGATGCTCGACTGGCTCCCAACTGATCTCTGAAGGAGGTTCATCCTGCCACTTGACCAAATACTCTCTATCCGGGCCTGTGCATGTTGTTGATGAGGCGGTCAGCTAAGATTTCTTCCACTTCTCGATCTGGCTTAGTAGGATGCTTAGGCAATGCTCGTGTAGATACATTTCTTGTGGGATCAGTGGCATCTGCATGGTAGGATTTCAAGTTACTTGCATGGAAGACAGGATGGGTGAAACGGAGCCAATGTGGTAACTTGACGCGATAGGAGACTTTGCCGACTTTCTCAATAATCTGTACCGGTCTCTCATACTTGCGAAACAGATTGTTGTGTGCTCTAGTTGTCCTTTTATACTTGTTGAACATATCTAGCTTCACCAATACCAAGTCCCCGACTTCAAAAGAATCAATTCGTCGTTTCTTGTCAGCACATTTATTCATGTGACGGGAGGCTTTCTCAAGATAGGCTCGAGCAACTTCAATGTTTTTCTGCCAGGCTTTGACAAATTCAAGAGCTCTTGGGCTGGGTCATTGGTATCCGGTAAGTACTGTATGTGGTGTCAATGGTTGCTGACCAGTAACCAACTAAAAGGGGCTGGAGTGAGTAGCTGAGCTCTTTTGTAAGTTGAAACATAATTGTGCAACATCAAGTAGTCCCACCCAATTTTTCTAGTTTGCACTTACAAAATAACGAAGGTATTCTTCAAGCATAGAGTTAAAGCGCTCAGTCTGTCCATCAGATTGGGGATGTTGGTTTGTCGACATATTAAGTTTGGATCCCAAGAGCTTGAACAACTCCTTCCAGAACTTTCCTGTGAAGCGAGCATCACGGTCGCTAACAATGTTTTTGGGCAGTCCCCAATACTTCACTACATGCTTGAGGAACAATTGCGCCGTATCTTCGGCTGTGCAAGTCAATCCGGTCGGCACAAAGGTCACATACTTTGAGAATCGGTCAACAACTACAAGGATACTCCTGAAATCCTCCACTTTCGGTAACCCCGTAATGAAGTCCATGGAAACATTTTCCCAAGGACGAGTTGGAACAGGCAGAGGCTCTAGTAAGCCTACTGGTCGATCTCTTTCAACCTTATCTTGCTGGCAAATAAGACATGTTCGAACATAGGCCATTACATCCTCCTGTATCTGCGGTCAATAGTACCCCCTCTATAACAATGCAAGTGTTCGTCTCCAACCTGGATGTCCCGCCCAATGGGTATCATGGCATTCTCTCAAAAGTTATTTTCTCAAACCCGAAGTTCTCGGAACATAGAGGCGATTACCAGTTGTGAGTATTGCTCCATCTTTTATCCAGAACCGTCGAGTTTTGCCCTGCTTGATCAACTCTGTAATGGCCTTCGCTTGTGGATCTGTCTGTAGGCCTACTTTGATCTTCTCCAAGATGGTGTGACTTGAACCAGTATGGGTTAACACTGCAAGGTCTGCCCTTCTACTGAGTGCATCAGCTACATTGTTAGTGCGCCCTGGCTTGTATTCCAATACTAAGTCAAATTCTGCTAATTTTTCCTGCCATCGAGATTGCTTGGAGGTTAGCATCTTCTGAGTAAGGAAATGGCTTGCTGCAGCATTATCCGTTTTAACAAGGACTTGAGATCCCAAGAGGTAGTGTCTCCACACCCGTAAACAATGTACAATAGCTAGCAATTCCTTTTCCTGAGTTGAGTAACGAGACTCTGTATTATTCAACTTTCGACTCTCATATGCTACCGAGTGACCATCTTGAAGTAAAACTCCCCCTAAGGCATAATCAAATGCATCTGTTTGTACTTCAATGGGCTTGGTGATGTCTGACAAGGCCAATATACTGGATCTTTCATCACGGCTAATTTCAAGTCTTGGAATGAAGCTTCACACTGCCTATCCCATTCCCATGTTCGGTCTTGTTTCAACAAATTTGTCAGGGCAACATCTCTCTTAGAGCAGTCCCTTATGAAGCGACGATAATAGTTTGCGAGTCCAAGGAAAGAACATAGTTGAGACACGTTCTTAGGAGAGTTCCAATCATGGATTGCCTTGACTTTCTCCATGTCCATCCGAATCTTGCCATTGCCAATAACATGACCCAAGAAATTGATCTGGGTCTGGCCGAATGAGCACTTTTCCTTATTGACAAAAAGATGATTATCCCTAAGGATTTGGAACACTTCTCGCAAATGATGTAGGTGTTATTCTATAGTCCCACTATAAACCACAATGTCGTCAAGATAGACAACCACAGACTTGTCCATAAGGTGACGGAACAGGCCATTCATAAGGGTGCAAAATGTACCTGGAACATTGGTCAAGCCGAAGGGCATTACTAGGAACTCATATGACCCATATCTAGTAGAACAAGCAGTTTTGGGTTCGTCACCAGCAACAATGTGGACCTGATGGTAACCTGATCTCAAGTCGAGTTTTGTGAATTATCTGGCGGATCCAAGTTGGTCGAATAAGTCTGCAATGAGCGGCAGCGGGTATTTGTTCTTTATAGTGACTTTGTTCAAGGCTCTATAATCAACACAAAGGCGAAGACTGCCATCATGTTTTCCGCTGAAAAAGAACAGGTGCCCCATAAGGTGCTTTAGAGGGCCGAATGAACCAAGAGCTCAAACATTTCCCCCTATAATATAGATGCTAAGTATTTGTGCACTTTTCAAAAGGGAACATTGAGTTTTGAGACCATTAGGAAAGTCTTGAAAGGCCTCTGACCTTGGTTTTACCTGACCAACAGTACTAGTCCTGACAGCGTGCAAGATCCTTTTAACCGTTCAATGAAACGTTGATAGAAATAACACACGAGAATGTCTTTAATTGCAAATAAAACCATGAATCCTATCCAATAACACAAAACAAAACTGGTACCTTAAGTTCAAAATCAATTCCTTATTTAGATTGAATTTTTTTTTTTTACTTTTTGCCATCATATCTACGGAAGGGCACCACTGCCACCCTCTATATTCTGAAGCACACAACTACCTTGCTATTTAACACCACCAATATAAATCCAAATTCAAAAAAAAGTATCCCTCCTCTCACCCTCTATTATCCGTGACGCAACAACGGTGGTGTCACCAACTGCCACGGCCCGCATCGCGATTATCGCAGTCACCCTCACCGCTTTGCCCGACCCTTGTCACCTACAATACCACCTCTCTCCTGCGTCTTTTTTTTTTTTTTTCATTTCCTTATCAGGAACAATAACAAGGATGGAGCAATAACAACCACATCACCCCGCCCTATCCCGCCACCAACAACACCACCCCTCCCCTCATCTTTTATTTGTTTATTTTTTCTCCATGTAGAGTCCTTTACGAAGGTGATGGAGAAAATATAGGGAGGAGAGCAAATGGGTCAGGGTTGAACTGCACCAACCATTTTTCTATCCATTTTCTTCTCAAACAAATGCATTTTGTTGGTGTTGGAGATGTGAAACAAACGTGTCTACACCAAAAGTTTCATTAGTGGGCATCCTCCCATTAACAATTTTCATTGACACAATACTCATGTTGTACACATCTGATGTGGTTTTGGGGGGAAGAATAGGAACACAGGGAGAAGAGGAGGAAAGAAAAAATGGCGGGCGGGATGGTCATGACAACAGGTGGGGTGGTGTTGTTCCGTCGTTAATTGGGAGAGAGGGAATTTAGGGTGGTGGTGTTATTTAGCACATAAAATAAAATAAAATAAATAAAAATTGGTAATTTGTCAAAAAGTCGGAGCAGGAAAGAAATAAGGCCAAGGGCATCGACCCATGGAAAAAGAGGCGAAATGACCGAAATAGAAAAATCCGACAAATAACAACCGATCCGATTCGAGACAAAACCGGGAAAAGTCCGATTTCAGCGCACAGAGGAAGAAAAGAGATGGCGAGATCGAAACCGATCCGCTTTCTTCCTCTTCTTCTTCTGCTTCTTCTTCTTCTTATATGTCTTTCTCCATCTCCAGGACAAGCTTTCTCTTCATCTCTTCTTCAAAACAAGGTATGCTTTCTCTCTTTATCTTTCCTTTCTTTGCATCCCTGACGAGTATTTAGGTTTACCCATAACTTATTTGATGAATTTAAACAGTTATAGAGAAGAAAACAATAAAAAAAAATCAAAATTGGCGATAAGGGGTTGATGGGTATGCGGTTTTCAGCTATAAAAACATGAAATTTTTGGTAGTAGTTAAGTTTTTTTTTTTAATGGGGTGTTCATAGAATTGCAGATTTATGTTTCAAATTGTGAACTTTATTTGACTGATGGATTTTTGATACAATATTTAGAACTGAGTCGCATTTAGAACTCTCTTGGAGTCTGTTCATATGTTCTACTAGAATAATTTATTTGCATAGTTAAGGCTGAAACAACCTATAACAAATGACAAATTGGGGGAACCAAGAAAACATTGAGTACACAAGAATATGGAATTAATCTGGTGTTGTTTGTTGCAAATATCATAAACTTCCACCACGTAATGGAGTGAATCACAAACTACATATAAGTGTATAACCATATTGTACCTTATAGAGTTACCAAATTTGATACCTCTCTCGGCGATGCACAAAATCGCCAACTTTACTCCATATTGAACATTCTCTTAATTAAGTGACCACTACTGAATTTCCATGGACAACTAAATATCTCGTCTTTGCTAAACATGGCGGAGTTATCTTGCAGTATCGAACTCGAGTCAAAGCATATGCAGACTTGCAATGCTGAAACCTTATAGAGTGGTGTTACTCCGCTTAAATTCATACTTGTAGAGAGAGATTATTTCGAGATATTCAACTTAAGCAGCAACACTAGTTTAGCAAAAAGGGATTAGATTCAGAGATAAATCTCATGCCTTTATGAATAAGCTTCAAGGCTGCAAGTTTGCTTCTGGCTTTAGCCTTTTAAACCTCCACATCCCAGTTGATCCTAGTCGGATTCATTAGAAATTTTGAGACACATTGAACGAGCTATTACATATTGACCATATGTTTTCTTTCCTTAATTTTGAATGGTTCATTTAATTCAAGGAAGTCAGCTCTATTTCCAAATAAATGTGGGTGCCTCTTAACATTATATGTTATTTAGAATTTCTGATATATAAGTCAATATAGTAATTGTTGTTTGTTTCATTGGTCGTCATTTACCATGTTCCTTTGTTCAGCGATTGAAGTGTGCCATGTTTTTCATGTGACCTTCAGCTATTGTAATCTGGTGATGTGCATTGTCATTGTCTCATTGATCTTTTCTAATGTATGATAGTTCATTTTGTGTTTTGCCACAGGAGGCTGAAAAAGCTGTTGGTGCCAGGTACGTCTCTGGAGTTTAATCATTTTTATGCTTAGTACTAAATCTTGTTCAGAAACTTCAGTTGGACTAACTATATGAGACTTAAGAGCCATATTTTGTGTTTTGAAGCATCATCCTTCAATGAAATACTATACATTAGCAGCTCTATCATAAAAATGCATCTGTAGGTTCTAGTCTCTGACCAAGTTCGTCCTTACGGACTAGGACTACACTTTCTTAGTTAAACAAAATAAATGAAAATAATCTAAAGAGAAGGATATATACACCAGTGAGTAATAGATGTTTCTGTACGGGATATATGATATGTTCAAAGTTATGATAGTCATAGTAGATTTGATTTTCAAATTTCACATAATGTCTATATTGTGTACACCTCTCTTTTTTGGTTTTCATCTCTCTCATTCATATCATCATTTTCTTCATTCTTCTCATTCAACTTTTTCGATATGCTTTCTTCCTTAATGTTTGATTTCGTCATCCCTCTTTCCCTCCACTGCATGTTCTCATTTTGACGAATTGGTTGCAGCACTAGCTCCCACAATCTCAGTAAATGAAATATTTGAAAATATATAATGAATTTCATTTTTGGAGATATTGTCTTGCTTGTCTCCGATATGAGCAGGGAAATAGGTTACCACAAAACTTCTTTCCCCCTTTCTAGACAACATTAATCACAGATCATCTTGACCAGCTTGATTGAGCGTCGAGAATAACTACTATATCAACATTCAACCAAATTTGTTCCATTCTTTGAAGGATCTTTAGTCTAAAAATCAGCTTGATAATCGATGGATATTAGATAAGTAATATTATGTTATTTTGATTAAATAAGTGGGCTGGACCTAACATTAGTAGACTAGGGCTTTGCTTTTGTATTTAGAATTAGGGCTATCAGTTCATTTAGGTTTAGAATAACTTTCTTTGAGAGCAAGTCTCCTTTTGTTATAAATAAGGTCTACGTAAACCAAAGGGAGGCTAAGATTAATTAAGTTTCTCAAAAACTTTGCAAATTCAAGCTTTTTATGTTAATTTAGTGTCTATATTCCTTACCATTATTTGGTATTGGAGCATTGTTCAGTGTTCACTCTTGATATGATGATTATTAGATGTGATTAATAGTACCGGCACAGTCCACCAGCCAGCTCGTGCACAACCTCATGGTGGCCTCTGGCGTCTTGGGTCAAGTAGTTTAGCCCTTTGGGGCTCATGGGGGCTTCCGCTGCCCTTTTCGGCGACTCCTTTTGGGAGCTTTCCTCATTCGCTAACTGGTTTTTACAACTACATAGTGTTGTTCCGCTCCCTTTCAGAGGGGAGGGCATAGATCGCCATTATTGGGGAGATGAGGATGAGACAGGGTTGAGTCGACCCCTCAAATCCCTATTTTTTCCTTCCATGTCATCTTTCTTCCACAAACCCACTACGGCCATCCAATCATCCCACAAATTCGCAACCAATCCGCTCCACCATCTCTCTTGTTTATTTCATACTGCCATCAATCAACGCTGCTACCCAAGGTATTTACCTAAGAGTTTGAGGATAAGTGCTAAGGAATCAAACACCCACACAATTTGATGGACAAATCAGGATAGACATACAGTCCGAACTTGTGAAACCAAAAGATCGCGATGGAACTTCTCCTCCACCAACATTACCAAAGCCTCAAATTCCGCGTAAGTCATAACACTTATGGAAGGGGTTGAGGAAGCGGCAGGGTTCTGGACGACCATGACATCCACCACTAGGGACACCTCAACAATCAACAGAACAATCCGCCATGTGGTTTTGGTTAGGGCTGGCAGTGGGGCGGATTTTCGTGGATATCCACCTCGCCCACCCCGATTGGGGCGGATTTGGATTCCCTTAAACGGTTTCGAGGCGGAATTCGGGGATGCAAATGGTATCCGTCAAACATGCGGGGCAGATACGGATTTGGCAATATCCGCCCCGCGAATATCCGTTTATATAGTTATTTTACTAAAATAACCTTAAAGTCTTAAGATAAATAGATAACCCTAACCCTAAACAACTCTCTGCATACAGAGATAATCCACTCTCTGCCTCTTTCATCTCTCACTTTCGCCTCAACTCATTTCACCTCCTCTTATCATATTTTTCCCTCTTCTTCATCTTCTTCTTCACTCCCCTCTCTGAATTCACTAGTCTTCGAATCCCTTATCCCTTTATCTCGCTTTATCTCCACGAATTCGTCCAAATAAAGCGAAAATTCTAGAAAAGGGTTGGGTTTCTTCAATGATAAAAAACTGGCAGACGTCAAGGGAGGAGGAGTCGCCATGGCAGACGTTCCCTCTCTTCACTTCGCAGATCTCTTAGGTTTCAAGGTTTATTACACGTGTATCATGGCGATGGAATGTTTGTAAAACAATTTTCTCAGTTAATCAGATCTCAGAGTTGAAATCTTTGTAGATCAATTTTTTGTAGATTGATACAAATTTTGACTGTTGAACAAGCTTGTAGCAGTTAGACATAGGTGAACCATGAACCATCCTAGAGAATAAGATTTTTTTTTTTTGTAGAAATTAAATGGTAATTGGGATCGGGCAGATATCCGCCAATCCATTCAGAGCGGAGATGGTTTTTACAAAAGTACATAAACGGATATTCGGGGATCCACGATCCCGGACCGGGGCGGGGATGGATTTGCCCAAATATGCCCCATTGCCATCCCTAGTTTTGGTGCTTTTCCGGGCAAATTTTTTTCCACAACCTCAAGTTAATTTTGATAAATTTTCTGTTTGAATGACGAGGTTGGTGATGATAATGACTTTGAGTCCCTGGTTTAACTAACAAGAAAATATTTCTTCACTATCTGGAAAGAAAGGGTCCAACACGGTGAATTAAGTTGGAAAGTTCAACTAATAATGGAAAAGGGTGAGGTGTTGTATTTATAGATTGTACCAATGAAATTGAAAAAGCTGTGGAGTATAAGAATTTGACCGGTGTTGAAGGTGTGAATTGGTTGCTACTAAATTGATGGGTTATGCAGGAACATGGTGGACTGATATTTGCAAGGAGTGGGACATGATGAATATTGGGGGGGAGGGGGTTGATTAAGACATGGACCTTTTCCACGAATTTATTGCAAGATTTCTTTGTTTCTTTTGACTATGAGGAAACTTTGTTTAGCGAGTTATATGATTTGAAACAAAGATTTTCTTTTGTTGCTGACACGATGGAATTTCATTTGTTGTGAGTCATTTGAATCCCCTTGAGAAAGAGAACATAAAACATTCGATGTTTGAATGGTTTACGACCAAATCTTCAAAAGGGGTTTGCTTTTGACATGGTTTTTCGGTTCAACACAACAAGCTCCTTTTTGCGTATCTTGGTGCAAATTATATAAACATCGATAATTTTTTGTTCCTTTATCTCAAGGGGCTTCAAACGACAACTAACAAACGAGCACACCTATTAAATTACTTATCTAATCTACACAGGCACGGATCTACGTGGGGGCACTTGCCCCCATTGACCTTTGAAAAACATTTGGGTCATTTGCGATTTGCCCACCTCGCGACACCGATGTTGCCATCTCGCCTCACTCCTTCCTCTCTCCCTTTGTTCTCTATGACGCCGACGACCCTATCCCGCCTATTTCTTCTTTTCTGCTCCCTCTCCGTTTATTGCAAGATCAACAACCGCCTCGCCTCCTTTTCTCTTCCTCTCCATCCCTTTTTGCTTGATTTATTTCTCTTTTCCACCATCGCCATCACTTTTTGTTTGCTTAGAGGAATAAAAAGGTTTTTTAAAGTATTTCTTGAGATAAATTTGTATATCAAGGTCTAGTTTTGTATTTATTCATAGGATTTTTCTGAAGATATATAAAAAATTTGATCTCCTCAAGATACATGTTTGTATCTTGAGGTTCATTTATGGGTTATCGTTTGAAGGGCAATTTGATTATCAACTTGAGCCTTTTGAAGTCAATGCACGGTGACTGCTAGTCCTGGGGGAGACTACAATAATAATTTATGTTGGGGGTAACCTCTAATTAATTATTTTTGATAGGAGATAAATCATAAATAACCCAAAAAGTTTTGGTAAACATATAATTTTACATTTGAAATTAATTTTTGTCCTATGATTTTATATACCAATTTGATTTGTTCCACATATATTTATCTTTTGAGCTCCTAAAAACTAGTTTGTTGGATCCATTTTCTTTCCTCATAGATTAGATGGAGTTTTGTTTAGTAATTGGTGTTATTTATGTATTGTTCAAATAAAAAAATATATATATATTAAAGTAATTAATTATTATATTATCATTAATTAACTATGATTCATTACTCCACCCCCTTCAACAAAAATCCTGGCTCCGTCACTGAATCTACAAAAAGCAAAGCCTTTATTTACTAATGTTGGTTCCAGCCCACTTGTTTAATAAAAATAATATAATATTACTTATTCAATATCCATTGCAGACACTCACTATTTCCTAAGTATATATGATTTATCTTGAAGAAAGCTCGACATTAGCCTTGAAAATATAGAAATCAACCCCATGTTTGAAATATTTTCATCACTCCCATTTGATTGAAAGAAATCGATCCCATGTTATTGTATTAGCTACGATTCATCTAGCAATCAAAGTTCTTTTGCAAATTCATGGGATTCATCCATGCGAGATTTTGAAAAAATGAATTATATTCATCATGTGATAAATTTCAATATTTCTATGTTTATTTGAAGCAGGCCAAGTACCAATGAGTTAAATAACTTAACTTATGATTACCGATGAATACACACTTGGGAGATTGTTGGAGTTAATGTCATGGAAATTTTAGGTTACTAGTATCCATGAACCTAAGAACGGTTTTTAATGAATTCTACACTAAACTAAAGCTAAAATTAGAACTACAATTAAACCTTAAATAAGAGATAAAGAAAAAACATAAATTTCATTCAATCAATACCTATAATGCTCAACTCTATGCCTTATTTATAACCTGAGTAGCTTCTTTGGCAAGTAAACTAACCCTAAAACTAATTTGGCTAATGCCCTAACTAATATGGGATTTATTATACTTGGCCCAACTACAAATAATACTAATTAATCACCCAATTACTCACCTCCTCGGGTTGAAGAAGTCGTCATCGAGCTTGAAGTCGAAGAAGTCTAATGAACACAAACAACCGGTTATAGAACACAAGGCGGAATGCACGCGAAGTATATGGGCTCAAAACTTGCCACGATAAACACTTGCTAAAAACAATGGAACCAACGCAGAAATTGAGCAAGGTGACTCAAAGAACCATAAGTTGCAATAAACCTGTTGAGGAGACTTTCGCGTATGAGCTCGTACCTACAAAATTTTCTCAATATGGATCAACATAATCATGGTCAATTACTACTATTGTCTCTATGGGAACCTCATGATCCTCTATTGGAACCATAAATTGAGGACATGTGACGGTAAGACCAGATGAGACCTTGGAAGCCGGTGGATGAGGTGTAGCCTATATCGTGTCACATAATATCACTCTCAACTGCTCGTACCTCTCCTCTACCCTTGTTTTTCTTGTTCTCTCCATACATCGAAAAATGGAGCAAGGCGGGCGCCAATCCATTCTGCTATATATCTTGAAAACTTCACCCAGTCCGGCTCAACTTGCATCATAGTACAAGTGGTAGTGAAATTTATGTCATTGGTCACTGAGGGTGGTGGTGTAAGGGAAACGATTTAGGTTGGAGGTAGGAGAGGACATAGGTGTATTGTGGTTGTGGATAATAAAATTGGTTATGGGTATTAGACACAGCGGGGTATTTGATTGGATTTGGGTTTGGGTTATGTGGATATTGGTATGGGGACGGAAAATAGTATGGTATGGTTAGGGATACAAATTATAAAATGGGTGACTCATTTTTTTTCAACAATCTTCAACCAAGCTTTGTTTCTTCTCTTCTTTTTTTCACTTCAATCTTGTTCTTCAAATCGAACCCACGAATCCAAGAACGTCAGATACCAAATGATGAGTTACACTAAATTAAAGCTTAAACTAGAACTATAAACCCTAAATAAGAGAGAAATAAAATAACATAAATTTTATTCAATCAATGTTCCATTCTATGCCTCATTTATAAGCTCAGTAGCTTCTTTGAAAGCAATCTAACCCTAATCCTACTTTGGCAAATGCCCTAACTAATATGGGCTTTATTATACTTGGTCAGTTACAAATAATACTAATTAATTACCCACTTCTCTTTGTTCACTAGGAGGCATCGAGTCTGTATAAGGAGCTAGATATACCTTGTTTATCATCAATTATAATGTTTTCATCTACATATCCATCTCTTTAGCTCTGGAACTCTCTTTCTTGTTTGTTCCTTAGACTAATTTGATTTTCAGGACCCTTAAACAAGATCAAGATCGTTCTCATGAAGTGCATTGTTCAAGAGCTAGGAGTAGGGCAGCTTGGCAAATCATTGAGGAGGTAACGATAAATCAGTAATATGATGGAGCTAGAGCTTTATAGCTTATAACACTACTAATCTAGCAGTTTAATCCTATATATATATAAATTTCCTTAAGCCTATCAACATTTGCTCTTTTGGTGCAGTACCTGATGCCCTTTGTTGAGGAAGAGAAGTATCAAATTTCGACTAAGTGTAGGCTTCATGCAGACAATGACATGTTCAGAGATCAGGAGCTGCACAAGATCAATGTCGATGTAAATCATTGGCAATGTGGATATTGTAAGAAAAGCTTCCGAGCAGAGAAGTTCCTTGACCAGCATTTTGATAACAGGCACTACAATTTGCTGAATGAGGTTTGTGGACTGCCAAACCTATTTTGTTTCCCATTTCTTTACATTTTTCGCTTTCACTTATTAGGATATCATTTCCTGTTAAAATCTTATCAACAGGTGAGCACACTTTACTTATGCAGAAGCACTTCAGGGTTAATGCCTTTTTATGATTCTTAAATTAAGACAAGGAACACATAAAAGGAAGAAAAAAAAATAGTTTCAAACATCATATTAGAAGACTGATCAGTCGGAAGCACAGCTGTGGTGGACAATCACTATATTGGATCACACCAGCTCAATCACAAAGATTGTTTGTTCATAAACAAATAGTGATGACTTTCAGTCTGTATAAAATTGTGCTGAAATGCACATGTGGACCCTTTCGTTTGCGGTTGCCATATGGGTTTGGAAGTTATTACATAAAATTTTTGCACAATAGAACTATTGGTCGATCTTTTTGTTTGTTCTTATTTGAGTTTTTTTTTTGGGTAGTAACCTGAAAGTACAGTTGGATCTGGAAGTTCTCTTTTGACAGAACTTCCTAAATGTCATATATAAATGGGTTTTAAGTACATTTTACATGAAACTTCTTGCTTGATCCAGAGTAATGGCAAGTGCTTGGCAGATTTATGTGGTGCTTTGCATTGTGACCATGTGATGGATTCCAAAGCGCGCAAGAGTAAATGCAACCCTGCAGCTACTTCAAGGAATAAACATCTTTGTGAGGTGGACTCTGACTCTTATATATCAGTTTTGGTATTAATTCCTATTGCTGCTCCCATTATAATCTGTTCTTTTGATACAGAGTCTAGCTGATAACTGTTTTCCAGTCAGTGCGAGCCCTTCACCAAGCCTTCTTCATGGTACATTTTTATTTTTGTATATCGTTTGTTTGAACTTGTTATTGTTATCATGAGCATATGCTCTTGGTTATTATTATTATCACAATTATCCATAACTATAATTATTTTTTATTCGATATTACCATATTTATAATTCTTGTTTTAATTGGTTTGCTTATGATGAACCCCATTTGCAGAATTTTTTTACGCCAATTTTGTGATGCCCACACTTGCGATGGCAGGCGAAAACCATTTCCCAGAGGAGGCAAGGTGAGGCACATTTGCTGTTGTGATAAGTTATTAATGCCTTTGAAAAAACAAGTTATTATTTATTTATGTGTTTTTTTTTTTTCAAATGTGCATATTTGTTTACGCCACTGCAAGTTTTCCTGTGGTTGTTTCATCTATGCAGAAGCACACGAGCATGTTCTATATTGCCATCTCCATATTAACTTTGCTGCTGCTGCCGGTATTTTATGTCATTGTCTATCTGCACCAGATGTACTGATTCTCTACCTTTGTCATTCACCTGATTTCACTCAGCTCGTTGAATGTTCTAACAAGTGTTGTGCTCATTTTGTAGGGACAAGAAAACAGGCATCCAGGATCTGAAGCGCATTTCACGGAATAAACAGAAAATGAAGCCCTCTTAGTTGGTAACACCTTGCCTGACCGCAACTTTTGGACAATTTCTTACAACTGTATCTCCATTGTATGTATTTTTCAAGTAATTGCTTGAAGCAGTAGCTGATACAGACCATTGAGGATATCCAAATTTCCAAATGTCTATATAGAGTTAGTTGGGGTGCATGACAACCATTAGTGACATGGGTAGGCTTCTCAGGGTTCTCAATAGTAGTTATGGAATATTAGATAATAAATATTAGTTTATTTTATTAAATAAGTGGGCTGGACCCAACAATATTAGAATTAGGACTTCAGAACTTTGCTTTGTATTTAGAATTTAGGGCTATCAATTTAATTAGGTTTAGATTTAGGGTTCTTAGAGAGCAAGTTTATTTTCATTATAAATGAGGTTTTATGTAACCATAGAAAGAGAAAATTGAGTATAAGATTAATTTTCTCAAGGCTTTGTGATTTCATGCTTTTGGTAGAGTTTAGTATCAGAGGTGAGTCACTCTTGGAAGAAGATGATGACTATGAATAACCAAAAAAAAAAAAAAAGAGAAGAGAGTCATAAAGGAGACTATTGAGAAGTTGCAGGAGTTGGTAACCTCGCAAACAACCCTCAATACTGTTATTGGGCAGTTGCAGTCAATGGAGCAGAAGAAGATGGAGAAACTAATGAAGGAGAAGGTGGAAGACACACCTCAGGTTAAGCCAGAAAACCACTAGATGGTGTTTCCTCCACACCCAAAAAGCAAGGGGATGCAACCCAACAGGGTGCGCCACCCTCAGTGCCCCTACCAATCATCGACCCGGCCGTGCGCCACTCTGCGCATCACACCAGTGGCGTGGGGCTGGTCGTCCACCCCTATATGGTGGTGCAGATTGCTTGTAAATTTGTGGGATAGTTGGAAGATCATGCAAAAACACCTCGAAAAGCCCTTATTTCTGCACTAAATTCCTTGTTGTAGGGAGATCAAGTTGAGTGGCGGTGTTAGTTGATGGTGGATAGGACACAAATGGAATGTGGTGCTGTGGAGGTTGTAAATTTGTGGGATAGTACTTGGAAAGGTGCAATTGGTTTATGGAAGATGGTATGGAGGGATAAAATATGGGTTTTGTGGATCATGGGATAGTGCCAAACGGATTGATGAAACCCGACATTGAATAAGGAAACCACCCAAAAGAGGGTTATGGTAGAAAAAGGCCTCTCAAACGCCTTATAGGGCTGAACGACCTGTCCCACACTGCTGATGGGATCTGCAAGGTGGCGCACACTGTTGAGTTGCGTCTCCTTGCTCTTTCAGTGTGGAGGAAACACTGTCTTGTGGGTTTTGGCTTATCCCGAGGTGTTTTTCACTTTCTCCTTCATCAGCTTCTATACCGTCTTCTGCTCCTTCGCCTCAGGCATCTGCCCAATAATAGTAGTTGTTTGTGAGGTTACTAACTCCTTCTACAACTCCTCAATAATCTGCTTCATGACTCTCTTTTCTTATTTCTGGTTCTTTGTAATCACCATTTTCTTCCGAGAGCTGCTCTGGTACCAATTGGTAGTATTGGCAGCGGAAATTAACATAAATCAATAGCATTTTTTTTTATAAAGAAAATATTTGTAGTAAAAAGGATAATACATAGGCTGAACGAGGCTCACTCAAAGAAAAATGCAAAGTGTACATAGGAAAAGAGACTACAAAAGGCTAAAGAGCCCAAGCAACAAGAACTACGTCTCATAAATCAAAACGAAAAGCTTGAAATCAGAAAGCTCTGAAACTTATGTGTTTGGCAAAAAATTTCTTAGCTCCAACCCCTGAAGAAAATATTTTCCATAATTTTGTAACAAACCAAGAGAACAGTGATCATCATAGATTTTCGTTATCTCTTCCTCTTTCCTTCCTCTCCCTTGTCACTTCTAACAAAATTTCTTAGAAAATTTTTCCTTGAAATCAAACACATCCTAAGTGTACTTAGTGTCCCATGCAATGGTTCTCAAACATTATGGTGACTAATGTTTTATTAACGTGTAAAAATATGCACATCAGATATAATAGCTCATCGCAAATCTTTAAATAAAATAAACTTATCCATAATATCATTTGTTCTTAACACCTGTTCATATTATGTATAAGCAAATGTGTCGTTACTTTCTCCAAATTCACAGTATGCATTTATCATATGGTTGCTTCTTTTAACAAGAAATATAAACACTAGTCTTGTTATGTTTGTTATGTTCATGAAGCTAATGGCTATTTGCTGTAGGTCATCTCTCGGAGTCGATGGTCCAAGGAAGGATGGAGGAAGACATGAAGTGAAATTCTTGACATGTATTAGAGTGAATTTGTAAATTCTGGGCAAGAAAAACTCACTTTTCCTCCTAGACTCGACCCACATTTTTCCTTGTAATCATTAGATTATCAAGTTTCAGTCAGGATTCGCAATGAATTGATCATCTGTGGGGGGAGGTGTGCTTTTCCAATTTTAAGAGGCACAATACATGGAAAAGCTCAACATGTATAGTGTACCAACTGTTTGCAATATTATAGTTCATCATAGTTGTGGGATACTGTCTTCTTCATATTGTGATTTAATTTTAAAAAAGGTGTAAAAAGCAATCTTTACTTGGTTACTTTGATTCAGAAAAATGAAAAATAAGGTGATAAATGAGTGCTTGTTTTATATTGAATTCATGTTGGAGAAACTTTGATTATTGAGGCGGGCGGTGGTGGTTGGTGGTGAGGATAGTGGTGGCCTTGGTGAAGATGATGTTGGCGGTGATAATGGTGACTGTCATGAAACTAGTGGTCATGAAGATTGTGGTAGTATTGGAGGTTGTGTAATCAGTGAAGTGGTACTGGTTCTTAGGAGAATATTGGTGCAGCTTACAGAGTTGGAGGTGATTGAGTTTTTGGTACTGGTGGTGTTATGGTTGTGGTGGTTCTCGCACTAGTAAGAGTACCTATAGTCATGGTGATGGTGAAGTTAGCACAGTTATGATGATAACGTAGGTGGAAATTTCGAAAGCAGTAATAATGGCAAGTGCTGGTGGCAACGACAATGGGAACAATGCTGGTTCTAGTAAAAAAAAAAAAAAATTAAGGCCAAAACTGTGGTTGCAGAAATTCTCCGTTTCAGTCAATTTCTTTTACAATTACACTGGTTGTACCAATAGTGGCCAACTTTTGAGCTTATCTATCAACTTACAGGTGGGGGGTTGCTTCATTTTTCATGGCTATGGAACCAGTCATTTCTGCATCCATGTTGTAGAGCAGTGAACGTTCGTTGTCTCAGTAAAATAGCTTCAACCAACTTCAGGCCAATCGGTTCAGAGTCAGCTTGTGTACCTCCTTTGCTGGCATGTTCTTATAATTCTTTACCCGTTGAATGGTTCATTCATTTTACCACTTGTGTCATGAACTCCAGATTTATTATTATGGAGAAATAGCAGCAAACGCCACAGATATCAACTCATTTGATAGGAGAAAACCGTCTGGGTCGCTCAGTCGAATAAACTGCACCACATCCTCAATATTCCTCCCATCAGATAACACAGAACTGAACTCATCTGCATCCAAAACTCTTCTCGTCTCATCCAGTGCAATCACATGCCAACTCTTTACATATGGCATGAAGGCTTTGCAGAGGTCAACAACAACAGAGCTACCAAATGCTTCTCCAAAAGACTTCAAGTCTAGGCCTCTTGAAGTTCTCAAGGAAAGCATCACAACATCCGTAGCCATGTCCTTAGCATCAAATTGGCAATTCTGAAGCTGATCTACTACCCCACTCTCCAAATTTTGTACATAGTCAACATACTCTTTCATTCTCTTCGGCCTTGAAAATCTTACCCGGTCTATGTAACTGGCAGACCCAAGACCAAAAGCATAGAAAGATTTGTTCTGCCAGTAGGTAACGTTGTGCTTGCACATGAACCCTTTCTTACCATAGCTACTGATCTCATAATGCTCATATCCAGCCTCAGATAATGTCCTTGATGCCATTCTATAGAATTCTGCAGACTGAGTTTCCGTCGGCAGAGGGAATTCCCCTGGTGTGTACCTGTGCAAACACGAACTTGTTTAAAATCAAACCCAATGCTCATATCCAAAATGTACATCGAGGGCAAACCAAATTCACTATGCTTTAAGGTAAAACATGAAGACAAATGATTCATCATTTTGTGTGAAGGTTGATATGCTCACAGTTTATCGAACTTGGTGCCTTGCTCTACTTGCAAGTCATAAACAGATACATGCGTAGGCTGCGCTTTCACAGTGAGCTCCAAACTCTCCTTCCACATCTCTGGTGTCAAGTGAGGGAGAGAAGAGATGAGATCCATACTCCAATTCTCCAACCCACAAGACCCAATAATCTCCAACGCCTCGTACACCTCCTTCACACCATGAGCTCGTCCACACGCCCTCAACATCTCTTCTTGAAACGCCTGAACCCCAAGAGACACTCTATTCACTCCCAACTCCAACAACCCCCTCATTTTCCTCTCATCAAACGTCCCTGGATCCATCTCAATCGATATTTCTGCATTAGAGCACACCCCAAACTTCCCTCTCAAAGTCTCAATTATGGACGAAACCAGTCTAGGAGGGACAAGAGACGGCGTTCCTCCACCGAAGAACACCGTTTCAAGAGGCGGGTTATCCTTATATTTCAACCTTGTGGCTTCGATTTCTCTAATGAGTAGTTGGATGTAGTTTGTGATCCTCGGGTCATCTTCGGGTTGGTAGGAAGAACCAAGAGCGACGATGGGGAAGTCACAGTAATGACAGCGTTTTCGACAGAAGGGTAGGTGAATGTAGGCTGAAGTTGGAGGTGAGAGTGGGAGGTTCAGTAAGGCATTTTGTCGAACAAGTGGTGTGGTTTGTAAAGAAGAAGAGGTGAAGAGGGATGCGGATATGTTTGGGATTATGGGTTTTTTTGGGGAAATGGAGAAAAAGGGTTTGAAGTTTGGTTTGAGCATTTTTTTAGTGAAAATAGTTGTGGAAGTAAACATGGAGCACAGAGAAACCAGAGGGAGTTTCAAGGGTTTCAGTTGTGTTCCCTCCTTTTTCAAAGAACATCTATTAATACAAGTTTATAACGGTTGAGAAAACAAGATCACATCTCACCCGTTGGATCGGTTAGACTCCTCTAATTGCTGCTTTGTGATGCGAACTTTTATCAGATGTGGCCCCAATAAAGCTTGGGTCGGGTTACCTTGGAACAAAGAGAAAGACTATTTTGCTTATTAATGGACTCCAACTTTTCTAAAGAGCCGAGCGAGACCCAAGACCATCCATCATCCTCGAGAAAAATTGAAAGGATTTTGTTCATTTTTTAATCCATTTTGTCATCTAACGGTATGGATAAATCCTATTCATCCTTCAAACATGGACGAGTGAGTCTAGGCAGCCATACCTATCAGTCATTTTTTTGTCAAGGTTTAGCTCGTTTACACTATTACCCTTTTTTCTTTAAAACACAACCACAAACATCATTTATACAAAGGGTAAAAGTGTTAAAGAGCCCAACCCTGACAAAAAAATGGTTGGTAGCCCTGTTGCCTAGAATTATTCAACATGGACAAATCTATCTATCTTCAGTTTACATGAATAGTAGAAGCGCACAGCTTTTCATAGGCCACGTGGCATCTAACAATCCAAATTATTTGAATCAGGGTATTTTTCGCATTACCCTACTTTGCTATCACTACTAACCTTATAATTTAGGTTGTTTATAAATTTTAAAAAATTTCGACTGTTTATCGAATACATGAAATACATTTTATGTAGTTGAGACCTTTTTGAGATAATAATGCAAATAATAAAGCATCATTATTGCTTGATAGTAGCATCGATGAACTATTGTTTTTTTTGGCATTTATGATATGTATGTATTAATTTTTTTTTTTTGTAATTGGACTTATTTTAACAAGGTAGTACTTTAATAAAATGAATACGTTCAACATTTTCATTTTATCTCTGCAAACGTTTGTTCATTCATCTCTCATTTTCTCTTATACTCGCACTTTTACTATTACAAATGTTTGGTACTGGGAAGAACCCTCGTTTTAAATTAATAGAAGAGAACTGTGAATCTTATCTAAGACATGTTCAACACGTTGAGGACATTATCACGTCGTGTATTGCAGCAGTCCAATATCAACAGGATGAATAAGATCAAGGCTCTTCTCATGGTGATTCTCATAAAGGAATGTAAGTCATGAGTGTAACAGAGAAAAAATCATTTAGGAATCTAAAATGACAACTTTGTACTAAGCCCAACTTATCTAGATTCTTACTTTCGTCATCATAATCGAATGAAACAAATGTTTGTTCGCCTGCATCATGAACGCTTTGGATGAAAACGATTTCTACTTTGAATAAGGCGTCGATGCAATTGGGAGGAAATGTCATTATTACAAATGATGATAGTTGCAATCTGTATGGTTGTCCAACCAATCAACTTGACCGGTGATGTAGAATCGGTGAACAATATATTGGCGACATTGAACGGATTTTGTAGGTATGTGATCTTCATGTTTGGTGGTCAATACTTATGAAAGCCAAATCCTTATGATGTTCAACGCATGCTACATCAAGCATAGACTTTAGCATTTCCAAGCATGTTGGGAAGTTTGGATTGCATGTACCGGCAATGAAAATTTTGTTCAATGGCTTGTCATGGAATTCATACAGGCCATGTGAGCAAGCCTAACATTATCCTTGAAGATGTTGCGGATGGGTCATTGTGGGATTTGTACACCGTTTATTTGGTAAGGCTATGTGATACCTTGTGTGGGCGAATTTTAGGAGACGGTGCGGGAGAAACCCAATAGCTCATGGATCCCAAAAGAGTTGGCAAACTACAAATGAGATATTATAATCCAACATCGCCTGTGTGAGGGAAGGGGATGTGATATATATGTGCCAATTTTGATCTACAAAGTACTATACATTTTAAAATCATGCGGCCCTTAGGCCCATAATGGACAATATAGTACTTGTGGATCCGGTCATTACAGATTGATATCAAAGTCTGACCCAGCTGGAAGTGTGCCAATGAAGACGTTGAACTCCCAAGGGTGGTGGACTGTGATACCCTTATGTGGGCAAAACTTGAGGGGGGCGATACGGGCGAAGTCCATGAATCCCAAGAGGATTGACAAACTACAAATAAGAGATTATAATCTCACATCACATGGGGTGAGAGTGATATATATATATATATATATATATATATATGCGAGTTTAGATCTACAAAGTACTAAGCATTTTAAAGCCGTGGGCATTGGGCCTAAAGTGGACAATATAATACTTTGTGGATCGGGTCATTATAGCTAGGTCCCACGACGATATCAACGTTTTAGATCGTTCGCCCTTATTCAATGACATAACCATTGATATTGCACTACAAACTCAATTTGAAGTGGTAATCAATTGATTATTATCTCTTAGACGAGATATACCCTAAATGGGTAACTCTTATTCACATCATAAGTTAACCAAACAAACCTAGTAGACAACACATTTTCCTATAAAGCCAGGTGCAGAACTAGATCATGAAGTAGTCTCCTCGTCCATAGGATTATCTGCAGAAGGTGTGACTTGCGTCATTGCATGATACCTTTTGAATATCTCACATTGCTTGTCGATCCAGTATTGTTGCTGAATTGGATTGAAATCGCTGAAATCCATTATTATAATGTTGTATTATTTGATATTTTTATTGGTCTTCACATAATCTGTAACTTCAACTTGTACTTCTTTTCTACAGTTGTTATTGTCATGTCCAAAATTTTTGTGCATGAACAAGAAAGTCGTCCATGACAGGATTAAAATAAGAACCATTGAGCCAATTGGCCATTGCTCGGTTCTTTCCAACTGATCTAGTCAAACGGTTCGTTTTCAGTGAACGAATCTGATTATTCGTTTAAAAACACCTCTATCGACAATGCTCATTCCTCAACAAGAGGACAAGTACCATATGACGGACTTCCATTGAAATCTCCTATGTGAAACCTTGATTTTTCTTACTAGTTTTCCTCACTATATTGGTTGTTTCCATTCCATTAGCATCACTAAGTGAGTTTTTTTAGGACAGTTACAACTCTACAACTTAAACATCCCTTCATTAAGTTAACTATAAGGCAATTTTGCTTCATTAAGTTATATCAACTAAATCAAATAATATGAAAAAAAAATCAAGCATCAATTTGAAAAAAATAAAATAAAATTATAATATACAAAAAAATACCTTATCTGTGTGTATTTTTGCCTTATGATTTTGGAAACTATGCACATGCAAGGGTACCCGAGACTATGTTTACATAAGCCATAAAAAAAGAAACATTACACTAGGCTCAAATGGGGATTGGACCGAGACCAACCTAAAATTTTGGTTATCTGGGATTCGATCGGATTCTTGGTCTTGGATATTCGTGTCGGTCAGAGCCCTGTCCCTAACCATTGGAGATTTTCTAAACCCATGATTAGGCACTAGTGATCACACAACATAGTGTCGTGCCAGAGACTAATGCTCATACCCCTTAACAACAGTTTTAGCCGGTCAGGATTAGTAGCCATTTTTGGATCAGGTTTTTATTTTTTTACACTTCTACCATTTTTATAGATGATGTTTGTGATTGTGTTTTAAAGGAAAAAGATGAAAAGTGTAAAAAAATAAAAACTTGATCATGACTACAAACCTGGCTGGGTAGACTTAGAGGGTGTTTGTTTTTGCTTCTAAATGGAGTCAGAAGTTTTAATAAGAAGTAAACCATCTTGTTTGGAGTGTTTGTTTTTAGTTATGATCACAGGTTCAGCTTCTGATTGGAGTAAGCAACAGAAAGGTGTCGATCACTTAGCACTGGGTGCTTTGTAAAAATTATTCCAATAATAACCTTAACATAATTTTGTAATGACAATTGTTGCCTTCATTTTCTTAAAAGTAAGTAGGGTTAAATTTTGGCAGTACACCTTCATTATCTTCATCAAGCATTGTGGTTCTCATTTTTCTCCTTCATCTTTATTTAATTTCTATGTATTTTTAAGTTTTTTTTTCATCTTTCTAACTCTTCATCTCATGTATATTTTCAAGTTTTTAGCATGTAGTTTTTATGCCTTATATGTATCATGAGATATCAAATCAAATAACCCATATTTAGATTAATGATTTAATCAAATAACTAATTATAATGCCATAGACGTATTGCTCAGATTCAACAATAATGTCACAGTCGTATTCGGTATAGTTTTAAGCACAATATTTATATCATAAGTTTTTTCAGCTCAATGAGACAAAATTGCCAAATAATTCACATTCAGCACTTAAAAATAAACACATTTTAATTTTACAATTTCTAATAAGCCACTCGTTTAGAAATAAAATAAACATTTGATTTAGAAGATCGTTCATAACTTTTTAACTCAAGTTAGTCCCCCGCTTAATGGTGTCAGCGTATAAAACCTCTGACAAAAATTCGAAAAAGAACCTTCGGGTCAAGTAGAGCAGAGCATTACAGCAGCAACCAACCATGGAGACGGAGGAGAAGACCAAGACGACGACACAACAACGAAGAAGAACAAGAAAAGAAGTGGAAATGGAAGTGTTAAGCAAAGTGGGTGAAGTGATTTCTTCGATAAACGAAGCTAAGCACGTCGACCAAGTCATCAGCGCTCTTCACTCCCTCACTCTTCTTCTTTTCCCTCTCGATTCCTCTCTTGTCACAGGTTTTCCAACAAAACCCTTTCAATCATTTATGCGCCCTTTTCCATTTCTAGGGTTTTTTCAATTCAGCCTAATTTTTTTTTTGTTATTTTAATAAAATTTGATTAAATTCTTTCAGGTTGCATTGATATCAGCGATAAAGATAAGGTATTAGGGAAGTTTCAAGAATCCATTTTTGTAGGTTTGGTAGCTTCAAGAGTTTGTTTGTGTGTGTTTTTAGAGATTGTAATAGAATACTTGTTTGTGAAATTTCAGGTTCAGTTGGCTTCGGAGAGTGAGGAATTGAGGAATGCTTTTTATCAAGGGTCTGCATTTCCAACATTGGCTAAGTTTTTGATACACGGTGAGTGATTCCGTGACGGGTTTTAATCATTATGTGTTTGGTGTTTCTTTAGTCTTTTAAGACAGGTTTAGCTAGGGTTTGTGTTTGCACACACACAAATTGAAATGATTAAGTTTTCGAGCTCATCGATTCTGTTACATTACCCAACCTTTTCATATACCAACTGTTAGTTCAACACTTGCACTATGATGTACCCAATCTAGGAACAAATGTTCAAAGGTTGCTAAACAAAAATATAAATAAATTAACAATTGATTTCAGATACACAAAACAATTGCAACTATGTGTTGGATTGTAAATTAGAAGATTAGCATGTAAGGCGCACATTAGCACTGGTACTGATTCTTGATATTGTTGTGCTACACGGCCTTTGTTCATCAAAGCTTGTAATGTTCACACTTCAAATTCATAGAATTTTTTGTCACTTGGGATCCGTTTGGTACACTGTAAATTAATGCATTTGGCAAACTGATGCAAAAGCATTAGTTTGCACATGCATTTCAAAACATTACTTGTTTTGTAAACACTTGGTAGTAATTAAAGAAAATTGGTGCAAAATTGGCAAGTAATTGATTTCACTGCATGGTGTTGATGAAGGTGGTTGTGGGTGATGATGATGATGGTAGTAGTTGTCATTGTGACATGGTTGTGGTGGTTGTCATTTTGGATGTGGTGTGGTGGTGGCAATGGCTGGGAATGTGGGTGATAATGGTGAAAGTGGGGGTGGTTGTGGGTGTTGTGTAGTGAAGGTGATGGTGGCTGTGGTGATTACGCTATAGTCGTTGTGAACTGTATGGTGGTGATTATGCTATGGTAGTTGTCTAGGTGGTAGCAGTGGTAGGGGCAATGGTTATGCTATGGTAATAGTAGTAAAGCTGGTAGTGGTTATGCTATGGTTGTTGCAGAGCTAGTGGCCATGGCGGTTATGGTGGTTGTGGTGGTAGTAGTGAAGGTGGTGGTAGTGTTGGTTGGGGTATTTCTGAAGGAGTTGGGAGTAAAATTCGAGAAAGAGAAGATGATGAGAGTTTTGCAAAGTAATGCGTGACATTTTTTGATAGACCTCTTATCAAATATACATATGCACGCAGAAAGTATGGCTTAACAAAGCAAGGATCAAGTACTTGAGTGAGCTGCTTGAATGTGTCAGTCTTGAGAATGCTGAGATACTGGCTGAATTGCTGAGAGTCTTGAGAATGCTGAGATGCTGGCCGAATTACTGAGATGCTATGGTTTGATGTGGAATGTGCAAGTACTAGCACCTGAAGCAAATAAGAATAAACACGTGGGGGATTGTTGAATGGTTTACAAGTGGGTCTTTGTTATAAATAGACTTAGATCAGAAGTAGAAAGACATGCATTAATTGTAAAGAAAGTGTACATTGAGCATTTGCTCAAAGAGAGTTGGAGCTTCTCGAATAGCTCTAAAGGGAGATTAGCAATCTCGAATTTGCTGTTACATTATCTGTATCTTCTACTACATGATATATACAATACACCCATTCTTTCATCATCTTTATTCCTGCTATCTTCTATATCAAATCATTCTTCCTGTGTGCAAGAATTGAGGCCATCGAGGAAAGTGTAATACGGGTTCAAGAACAGGTCCAAGGACAAGTCCAAGGACAAGTCCAAGACAAGTTGATTCTTTGAGAAGAGATTTCCATGATCCAAAAGATGGATCAAATGATCAAGGGACAACAAGAAACTCTAAGGCCAGGTTCAACTACACAAAAGGATCAAATGCATCCCACAAATGTGGAAGCACAAAGTTTTAATGGGGTAGGAGGAGGTGTTTCTTCTTCACAAGGCTACCCATATGATCGAAAACCTAGAAGGTTAGAAATGCCTATCTTTGAGGGATCGAACCCAGATGGTTGGATTTTAAAAGCAGAAAGATTTTTTTCTTTACAGAAATACAGTAATGATGAGAAAATGGAGGCTGCAGTGATATCCTTTGAAGCTGATGCCTTCCTTTAGTATCAATGGGAAAGTAAGAGAAGACCAATATTCTTCTGGGAAGAACTGAAAGGACTATTGTTGAAACAATTTCGATCGATTCAAGAAGGGTCGTTATGCGAACAGTTTCTTGCTCTTAGGCAAGAGGATTCAGTAGCTGAGTATCGCCGAAGATTTGTATCTCTGGCTGCACCATTAGAGACAGTCACAGAAGAGGTATACCTCAGCAAGTTTATTAATGGATTGAAACCATCCATTCGAGCGGAGGTGAGAATGCTTGACCCTGGCCAATTGGGTCGAGCCATGGATCTTGCTCAAAGGGTCGAAGAGAAACAGAGGTTCATGGGTTTCTCTAAACCCGGATTCCAGGGCGCTAATAACCGGCCCAAGAAGCTTTGCGACCGGCTCAGCAGGTCAGCATTATCAACATAGTTCCAGAGATTTTGAGAGAAGAGAAAATTTTAGATCTCAACCTTCTCCAAATTTTTCCAGAGAGAACGACAGACATGGCGTCGCAAGAGGAGAAACCCGTAGATTTACGGATGCTGAGTATCAAGAAAAGAGGGCGAGGGGGCTGTGTTTCAAGTGTGATGAGAAGTATTCGCCGGGACATTTGTGTAAACGAAAAGAGGTTAGCATTCTTATTGCACAAGCAGATAGTGAAGGGGAGGAAGAAGAGGTTCAGGAGGATGGAGATCAGAAAGACCTTGAGGTCGCTGAGATCAGTCAACTCGTTGAAGTTTCATTAAGCTCGGTTATGGGATTAACAAATCCAAAAACGATGAAACTTGAAGGGACCATTTCTGGTCACTCTGTGGTGGTTTTGATCGACAGTGGCGCAATCCACAATTTCGTTTCTCACAAAGTGGTTGAGAAAGTGAAGCTGCCATTAACATCGACCGGGGTGTATGGCGTGACTTTGGGATCAGGAGATTCAGTCCAAGGGAGTGGTATCTGTATGGGGGTGGAGCTACACTTACAAGGTGTGGAAATATGTGATGATTTTCTTTCATTAGGGCTTGGGAGCTTCGATGTGATTCTGGGGATTCAGTGGTTGGAGAAGTTGGGTACCACATTCATCAACTGGAAGGAACAAATTTTGAGATTTAGGGTTGGTTCCAATACTCTTACCCTCAAGGGAGACCCCTCTTTGGGACGAAGTCTGATTTCTCTTAAGGCTATGCTTCGATCAATTAAACAGGAAGGCCATGGCATCTTGGTACAGTTGGGCAACATCTCCTCACCAGTGGAAGAGACGACTGAGGTACCAGAGGAATTGGTGGAACTGTTGGGAAGGCATGAATCAGTTTTTCAATTACCTTCAAGATTACCACCAAAGAGGGGATATGAGCATAGTATTGTATTACAAGAAGTTACGAGGCCGATCAATGTTCGACCGTATCGCTATCCACAGTTTCAGAAGAATGAAATTGAGAGACTTAAAGCTGAAATGCTAGAGGCGGGTATCATCCGACACAGTGTTAACCCATTCTCCAGTCCGGTTTTGTTGGTGAAGAAGAAAGATGGTGGATGGCGTTTCTGTGTCGACTATAGAGCTGTGAACAAACAAACGGTGCCCGATCGCTTTCCGATCCCAATCATTGATGAGTTGCTGGACGAGCTTCACGGGGCGGTAATCTTCTCCAAGCTCGACTTGAAATCTGGGTATCATCAGATCATGGTGCAGGAAGGGGACGTGGCTAAGACTGCTTTTCGCACACATGAGGGCCACTACGAGTTTCTCATAATGCCATTTGGGCTATCCAATGCACCGGCAACATTCTAGGCGCTAATGAACTCGATTTTTCAGCCGTATCTGAGAAAATTTGTATTGGTGTTCTTCGACGACATCCTGGTGTATAGTCCAAGCCTTGAGAAGCATGTGGAGCAGTTGGAAATCGTTTTGGGTTTGTTGCATCAACATTGTTTGTATGCTAACAAGAAGAAGTGTGAATTTGGGAGTGCCAAGCTGGGTTACTTGGGACACATCATCTCGGCTAATGGGGTGTCGATGGATCAGTCCAAGGTTCAGGCAGTTTTGGATTGGCCCCGACCCTCCAACATTACGGAACTACGGGGTTTTTTGGGACTTACCGGCTATTACCGAAAATTTATCCGTGAGTATAGTCAGGTCGCATGGCCTCTAATGTCACAGTTAAAGAAAAATGGATTCGCCTGGAATCATGAAGCCGAGGTTGCTTTCCAGGGGTTAAAGCAGGTCATGACTACTGCTCCGGTTTTGCGAATGCCTGATTTCTCGAAAGAATTCTTTGTGGAGACCGACGCTTCGGGATTTGCGGTGGGCGCGGTTCTAATGCAAGAGAAACAACCCGTGGCTTTCTTCAGTCAGGTTTTGGGACAGAGGGCGAGGGTCAAGCCCATTTATGAGAAGGAACTCATGGCAATCGTATTCGTAGTTACAAATGGCGGTCTTATTTGTTGGGCCGAAAGTTCATCATTAGAGCTGATAAAAAAAGCTTGAAGTTCTTGTTGGAGCAAAGAGTAATTGGACCGGAATATCAAAAATGGGTAAGCAAATTATTGGATTTTTAGTTTGAGATTCAATATAGAACGGGGTCCTCAAATACTGCCACCGATACTCTTTCTCGGATTTCTTCCCCATCTTGTTCTCATATGAGTTTGCCTACTTGGCGGGATTGGGAGGTGCTTCGGGCTAAAATTGCAAATGATTCTGCATTACACAATTTGAAGCAGACAGTGTTGCAGGGTTCGGCCAAGCAAGGTTTTGTGCTCCATAATGACCTCTTGCATTACAACAAGAGGTTGGTTATTCCTCACAATTCTTCTCTCATCCCTAAACTCTTCAAAGAATTCCACGAATCAGCAATAGGGGGGCACTCCGGGGAGAAAAAGACTTACCAGCGGATTGCCAAAGAGCTATACTGGTTTGGGATGGAGTATATCAAGAAAACAAGTTAGTGAATGTGATGTTTGCCAACGTAACAAAACGATGGCCACTTCTCTCGCTGGTCTTCTTCAACCCATTCCTCTTCCTGCTCAGACTTGGGACGAAGTCTCTATGGACTTCATTGAGGGATTGCCTTGCTCAGGATCAGTTGACACCATTTTAGTCGTCGTTGACCGTCTTAGCAAGTATGCACATTTTGTTGGCCTGAAACACCCCTACCCGGCTGAGAAGGTCACCTCAGTATTCTGCAAGGAAATTGTGAAGCTTCATGGCGTACCGAGTTCCATCATATCAGATAGGGATACCATTTTCCTCAGTCATTTTTGGCGCGAGTTATTCCGGGTTCAAGGTACGAAATAAAAACACAGCACGGCTTATCATCCGCAAACGGACGGTCAGTCAAAAGTTTTGAACCGCTGTCTTGAAACCTATCTCCGGTGCTTCACCTCGAACAGACCAAAAAAATGGTCTACATGCTTGCCTTGGGCTGAATATTGGTGCAACACGTCTACTCACTCGACTACGGGATACACCCCTTTTAAGATTCTCTATGGCATGGATCCCCCACCTCTCATTAGGTATGTCACTGGTACTTCCCCTGTCTCTTCAGTGGAACAACTTTTGCTCGACAGGGATGAGGTCTTAGCAACTCTCAAAATTCATTTGTTGCGGGCGCAACAACGTATGAAAAATCAGGCTGACAGATCTAGGAGAGATGTTTCATTTGAGCTGGGTGATAGGGTGTTTTTGAAGATTCGGCCCTATCGGCAGAAATCTTTGGCTAGTCGGGCTAATCAGAAGCTTTCTGCTCGTTTTTATGGCCCTTTTGAAGTTTTGGCAAGGGTGGGAGCCGTGGCTTACAAACTGGCTTTACCTTCTTCATCTCGCATCCACCATGTTTTTCATATTTCCCAATTAAGAAGTGCCAAGGGTCCCCGTTCCCAGGTTTTTCCTCTTCCCCCACAACTTGGCAGTGAGTTGGATATGTTGGTCCAACCGGAGTCCTTGTTAGATGTGTGTCACAGGGATAAGGGTCCGCCAGCGGTTTTAATCAAATGGCAAGGGTTACCGGCCTATGAAGCTACTTGGGAGGACTATCATATGATTCACAACCAGTTTCCTTCGTTTCACCTTGAGGACAAGGTGAGTAATTGGGGCGGGGGTATTGATAGACCTCTTATCAAATATACATATGCACGCAGGAAGTATGGCTTAACAAAGCAAGGATCAAGTACTTGAGTGAGCTGCTTGAATGTGTCAGTCTTGAGAATGCTGAGATACTGGCTGAATTGCTGAGAGTCTTGAGAATGCTGAGATGCTGGCCGAATTACTGAGATGCTATGGTGTGATGTGGAATGTGCAAGTACTAGCACCTGAAGCAAATTAGAATAAACATGTGGGGGATTGTTGAATAGTTTGCAAGTGGGTCTTTGTTATAAATAAACTTAGATCAGAAGTAGAAAGGCATGCATTAATTGTAAAGAAAGTGAACATTGAGCATTTGCTCAAGGAGAATTGGAGCTTCTCGAATAGCTCTAAAGGGAGATTAGCAATCTCGAATTTGCTGTTACATTCTCTGTATCTTCTACTACATTTGATATATACAATACACCCATTCTTTCTTCATCTTTATTCCTGCTATCTTCTATATCAAATCATTACTTGTTTTCTTTATCAAGTCATTGTTTGTAATGAAGATTGCTTGATTGAATCTGCAGCAAGTGCTCTAACCTGCAAGAAGGGACAGATATAAGATCAGTTCATATCATTTTTCCATTAAAGTTTTACAGAAATTTATAACTAGGAGATGCGGAAGGCCCAAATTTTAAATTTCAAAAATCGTTTTCAGTAAATGCAAACCAAGCACCTTATATAGTTGCATATGCATTCGTCCACTGTGTGCCAAGCGGAGCCTTAATTTACAGTTGATGTAGGATTCTGTTGTTGTTGGCATTGGTCTTGGCCATTGAAGTTTTTACACGCACAACTGTTTTTACTTTTTTGTGTGCAGATGTCGCTTCCAATTGGTTAGCATGCTTTCCTTTTTCAGCGAGGTCGTGTGTATATGATTCTTTCTTTGTTAATGGGCCTTCAGTTGAGGTGGTTCAGGCTGTAATTCCTGGTTTACTTGAGAGCTCAAGTAAAACTGAAGACATTGATTTTAATGCTGTCTGCTCAAACACGGAAAGGTATGTAACAGTATATCATCTGCTATCAAAAATATATTTTGAAATAGCTTTATCAGTAATTAAAAAAGAAGACGGCGTTACTTTCTAGTTTTGTGGCATGTGAATACACTCATAATTGTTCAAAATTAACTACCCAAGGCCATCCATATATATATAGTGAGTAATGCGAAAGCAAGGCTAGTACCTGGAAATAATAACCAAACATCATCTTTATGATGAGGTATTATTATATTCAGGGATCTTGGCGCTAATCTAGGGGTATAACTCCACAGTGTGATTCAAAATTAGGGAAATAGGGAGGATTTGAATGTGGTATTATCATATCGAGGATTTGGGATTGTCTTCCTCAATTTGCTGGAATTGGAAGATGTGGTTGGTAAGAAATAATATTTTTTTGAAGATAGGGGCAGTTCTTTAGAACAATCAATAGCTCAAATCGACATTGTATTATTGGTTTGGGGTAACACGTTTCTCAAAGACACCCCATTTATACTTGCATGTATAGTTGGGATGACATTGTAAAAACATAGTATGACCACGTTGTTTTGTTTTGGGTGAGGAGGTGATAGTGAATCCCTCAATCACTGTCCCCTTCTTCTGAATCTAATACAACATTGTTTTTGGTTGATAAAAAAATGATATTGTCATTTTAAGTTTTATTTAGTAATTAGTACAAGACAAAAATAAATAATGGCATATACCATCTTAGATGGCACACGGCATCCATGTTAGTGAATTTGCAAATTTGTATCTGCTTACAGTTTTTGTGCATACTTTGTGTTTGGATTTTTACACATGAATGCAAGTCCTTTGATGTGTGAAAGTCTAATATTTAAACTTTAAACATAACTGTGGATGTTATGTTCCATATTTAACTATAGTTTGTAATGCACAATCAGTAAGTATCATTCGTAACTCACATTAAAGACGAAAATCACAAAACTCTGTGATTTGTTCATTCACCATTCTTAGTTTTTTTTTTTTTTTAAGAAATTCCTTACAAGTGTCATTATCTTCCTACATTCGTGACAGGTTATTGATACTGTGCTTGCTTGAAAACAATGGGGTACTCCGAATGGCTAGAGAATTTGGTAATTCTGACAGAATTGAAGAGGATGTTAGTGGAAAGGTCAATCCAGACAGATTGAATTTCATTTCTAGGATTGCACAGCAAGTTGCATCAATACCTGACAAAGCACGCCGGAATTCTCCAGCTGCACTTTCTTCACAGTATCCTCAAATGCGTTCTAACTGCCTCACCTGAAATTTAATAAGAAAACATTTGAACTTCCCTTGAAAATGGGTTTTGTTAAATTCGATGAATACTCTGGTGGATAGGTCAAGCCAGACGAGTTCTATTTCATTTCTAGTTTTGCTCAGCAAGTCATTTCAATCCATGATCAATCACGTCAAGATGCCCAGCCCCACTTTCTTCACAGTATCCTCAAGAGGAATTCTGAAAAGATGTCCTGAAATTATACAATAAAAACTAAACTTCGTTTATATTGGATATTTTTATCATTTTGTAGCTTCTACTTGATTATTTATTTATTTATCTATTTTTTTTTTATGTGTTGTGGTTGAACATTTTATTACTGAAAACAATTATAGCGTAACTAGGTAGTTTATTTTAGGGAATACTTATCGATCCATAATGAAGGAAGCCATGGTCCATACTGAGTACTTACCAACATCCTTTGCGCATCGTCTTTGCAAAAAATTATAATTTTTTTTTGTTAAGGATGAGCAGGAATTTTATTGGATCACAGAACTATTTTGTTGTTTATACTTAACATATACACTTTAGCTTGTTCTTCAAGCAGATTGGTATCCAACTTCTTGATGGGATAGAAGGAAACACTCCACAAATATGTGGAACATTTGTTCCTACGGACAGAACCTTCGTATTTGTTGGGGAAGTGTTTACACGCATCTGTCGGCGTGGGTCTGCAGGTGAGCTGAGATTTATTGAGTATTCACACTCAACTATCACCTTTGTGTAATTAAACGGGCATGGTGGTTATTTCTTATTATTTTTTAAAGTTCATGCAACTTCAACTTTGTCTTTTCTTTAATCAAATCTCGAAAAAGATAGATGAATAACTACTGCTTACTGTTCCTAAGTTTAATGAATGACTCCTCTAGGATGTCAGGCAGGAATTGGATGTGCGAAGAATGGGAGGAGAAGGTCACTAGCTAGTCTTTGTCGTCAGAGCTTGAAGACGGACCAATTTGATTTTGTGCATGAGCTGTAGAGAGACACCATAGTTGAGGCTGGGAGGGAGGTGTGGGAGTTTGATCCTAGAGTTAGTGATGCTGAAATCGGCATCTCAGGGAGGCAGTTAGCAATCAGAGGTGTATTACATTTTTTTTTTTTAGGTTGGGTTGGCTGTTGTTCAAAGGCTTTATGACCTCGTAGCTTCTTCTTCTTCTTATGTTTTTTTTTTTTTTTGAGTCAATCAATCTTAATTAGGGGTGTCAATAGGTCGGTTTCATTCCTGTTCCTAACTTACCGGAACCATTTATTCATGTCTGTTTCAGTTGCTTAACGGTTAAAGCTCTAAATGGGTAGTTAAAATTCTGAAATGTTTCAGTAAAGTTTTTTTTTTTTTGTTAAAAAGAAATTAACCTAGTCTTAGTTTGTCAAATTTTCTTAAATCTTGTTAACAATAAACAAAAATAGAAAATAATATTACTGCCGTAATGTAAACTGAGTAATCTTATAATTTTTTTTAAAGTATGACAAAAGGAAATACTGGTTTATGAATGTCACTAAAAATGTGATACAAGACAAAAGTATCACATTGAGTGCAGATGGGTATTATCACACACAAAAGGATACAATTTTTGCTCTACAGTTTTCCGGTTTCCCCTTGCTTGACTTGGAGAAGAAAACAAACTTTTGAGCGACTGTGATGTTCATTTCAAGATTTCTGCATTATTCATTCATTCTTTGTTGTTAACTAGAGCACGACTTCCATCCACAGATATTCTTGTACATGAAATCATCCCTCAAATTCTTGAACTGGTGCGAAGCTGCTTATCGTCAAATGTTGATTCTGTCGGTCCCAACATGATTGAAACAAACACTAGGGCCTTCTTCTGGACGAAATTGATGGAGGCAATGAAAGATCCATATGCTGTGGAGAAAATGTCTGAACAATTGTTGCGTTCACTAGGTTCTGAAAAAACAAGTGACAAGGAAGCTTACTGGACTCTTTGGATTTTGTTTCATCGGACTCTTAAACAGCACGGGTCAATCAAGTAAGTCGACATCATTGCTATCTTTCTTGTTTTCCCCTTCTTTAAGAAATAACTTTTCTGCTCCTTGTGTTCGACAGAGATTTTGAACTCAACTGAAAAAAATAATTTGCTTTTTATTTTTATTTTTTTAATAAGTTTTTTTGGTTTTTTGTGTTGCTGAAGTATATGAAATGATCTTCACATTATCAAATGCTGATGGTTTTTGGTGTGTGCCGCGCCGGGGTGGGTGATGGTTTTTGGTGTGTGCTTTGCACCACGGGGGGGGGGGGGGGGGGGGGGGTGATTGTAATACGTATAATCCATTCTTTGTCCTTTGCACAATAATGCATAAATAGGAATCTTCTAGAGTTGGGTTTCATCCAGCTTGTACAAACATATGGTAGCCAATGATAGAGGCATATGGGGCAAGAACTAGTGAGGAATGTGAAGTAGTTGGTGATCAAGTTATTGCTTTATGCAATAAGCCAATAACACAAAGGTTCCTACTTTTTGACACCCATTTTCTGTCTAAAACCACCATCTTTCTATCTCATAACTCCACTTGCTTTTTGACACTACCAATCTAAACTCAAAACTCTCAATTCTTAATTTTTTCTCCTCTCTCACTCTCAACAGTTTCTCCCTCCACTTTGATTCTTCATCTCTTTCCATTAACTCAGATGTACTAGCAACCAAATCCCTCATCTTCCTCTCACTGGTCTCCTGCACTTTTTTTCATTAACCCAACCCAAAACCTAAGTTTTAAATCCAAAACGAAAGAGAGGTGGTGTTTGTGTGCAATTTGCATGCTTGCGAGACCAAGTTTTAGGAACGAATTTGTTGACTGCGATGTTTGGCCATGACTTTGGTGGTTCCTTTGATTGTTGGTGATAGCTTTCGTTCAATCAAAATGAAGCAACTTAACTAAATCTCGCAAAAGCCTTTTGGGTTTAATTTTGCATGCGATTTAGACTGATTCTCAAGATTATCAAAACACACACTAGTTTGTACTCCCCTTGGCGAGAAATATGATAAAGGGAGCCAGTAGATTACTAAACCTTGTGATGTTGTTTTTTCCAAAAGTGATTCTAGTGTTTGCTTAAGGTGTTGTACCTCACATAGTTTCACTACTTCTTAGGCATCGTGATAGATCAGGCGGATAACATGTAAACAAATTAATCAACATCAAAGTGAAAGAAAACGAAACCGTAGTTTGTTCATACCAAGAACCCTACTTTTCTTGAGATTACAATCAAAATTAAATTTCAATAAACTCTACCACTCTCCTAAATACCTCTAATTATGGGGCTAAACTCACCTACTATATTAATATATTCTAAATACATCATCTTCCCTCGGTTGCAAATAACTCGTCCTCGAGTTCGCATGCACATATGCAATAAAACTCTAGATCCGTAAAAGTTAAAAGCTGTCAAAAAATCCACAAATTGTTGGAAACAGGCTGTCTTTTCCACTGAACAAAAAATCGACTAGGCACATTGTAAAAAATGATTAACATTAGAGCTTTGTCGAAAACATTTCACATGATAATCACTTGAGGTGGAGGAAGAGAGCTCGCCACTGGTAACGGATTAGGAGGTGTAATATCGCCACGAAAAGGAGTGAGATCAACATTAATCGTGTGGTCCTGGCTAAAACTATAAAAAATTCATTAAAAACTATTGAAAATCAACCTCATAGCATTATCACCAATTTGCCGTACAATGGGAAAATGTCCAGTGCGCTCCTTTCCCAGTCTGCTGCTGACCCTTCTGAAAAACCATAACTAAGTTACCCGATTCAAAAGACACTTCGCTTATGGCGATCCACGATACCTTTCTATCTATCATACATGTTAGTCAGACAATGTCGAACATGCTGGTGAATCAAAATCATATATTCCACCTTAACAATCACATCAGTACTTACCAGACCCGTACTATTCACAGGTGCTAAATTGATGGGAACCGAAGGAGAAAAGCCCCCACAATCTGGAAAAGTGAATGTCCCATACGTTTGTTGACGATATTATTATACACAAACTTTGCATGAGGCAAAACAAAAGGCCAAGGAGTACCATGTTCAGCTACCAAACATCGCAATAGAGCACCTAAGTCTCGATTGGCAATTTTTGTCTATCCATTAGTCTGCAGATGAAATGGAAATTTTTAATGAACAATATAAACGTTGTCACAGTTTTCCAAAACTGTTGTGTAAACTTTGTATCACGATCAGGCACAATGCTCTTGGGGACTCCATGAAGTCACACCACTTCCCTAAAAACCGAATTGTAGCCCTGTGATGCAGGAAAACTTGAAGCAAAGTCTTTGGAAACATCTAACCACGACCTCTCAGAAATGGGCAAAGGGGAGTACAATGTAGTGTCCGTTACATGTCCCTTGGCACTTCTGCACAAATATATTAACATCCAAACGCATAGTAGGCCAAAAATAGCGCTTTCGTAACAATAACATCTTACTGACACCAGAATGACAACAAATCCACCACTATGAAGCTTTGCAATCAACTTCTCCCGCATAGGAGAAATGGGAATACATAAAACTTTACCACGAAATAAAAAACCATCTTGTAAAAGAAATTCTTTTACCTGATTGATGGGGCGCGGTCTGACAAGCAAGATAAATAGGACCAACGAAAGGATCTGACCCATATAGTGTTGATAACTCATTAAACCCGCAGCTGAAGTGCACAAAACAACCAAACAATCTGCATGTCAGCTAACATCGCCACCCGGTTCTGGGACCCTTAACATGTTTCAGAGTAAAGGTGAAGTTCTAAATTTTGTTAACCCACTTACTAATTCGACTATTGACATGTCTCTGCGAGTTAAAAAAACATAAGGCTTCATGGTTAGAGTGAATCACAAACCCGCGGTAAAGAAGATAATGCTTCCAATGACGAAGGGCTTGGACTACAACAAATAATTCAACACCATAAGTCGAATAATTCAACTTGGGCTTCTGCAATTTTCCACTATAGAAGGCTACTGACTGCCCCTCCCGAGACAGTACATCCCTTACACCTGTCTTACACGAATCACAATATTGTTCAAATGTCTTACCAAAATCATGTAGTGATTTGTAGCAGTAGTCATTCTAAGCTTAATATCATAAAAGGCTTGACAATCATCAATCAAAGAAAATGGTCATAAAAACTGATCAAAAATTGTGTACCTAGGAAGAATAAGTGCGCCCAAGTCTATCACGGATGGCAAAAACCTTAGAATGATCAACATACATCCCACTTCCTAACACAACATACCAGAAGGTCACTGACGACACCATGAAAACACATTTCTTCAAATTTAAATAAAAATGATGGTACCACAAAACTTCCAAAATAATCTAACATGTTGCAAGTGTTCTTTTTTTATGCGACTAAATATAAGGAATCATTGAAATAGACAACAAATTTGTTGATAAAAGGGCCATAAATGTCGACGGGGCGTTAAACAACCCACAAGGCATGACCAACCATTCATACAAACCTTCTTTCGTCAAGTTGTCTTCCATTCATCCCTGGGTCGCATACGAATATGATAATACCCACTCTTAAGATCTAGTTTTGTAAAGACCACGATGCCTTGCAAATTATCAAGCATATTATCCAAATTAAGAATTGGAAAACAATACTTGATGGCGATCTTATTAATGGCTCAGGAATCCACACACGTACGAAAGAATCATCCTTTTTGGGCACTAACAAAGCAAGAACCGCACTGGGTGAAGTGCTTTCTTTGATGCATCCTTTGGCTAAAAGTTCGTTCACTTACCGTAACAACTCCTTGTGTTCCTTAGGAGCCATGCAGTATTGTTCGAAATTGGGGCTCCTCTCAATAACATGCTGAATATTCCTTAAAGGTAATTTGATGAGAAGCCATTGCATACGAGGCATGTTGGGCAGAGCTGACAACTGAATGGAGAAGTGATTGTAGGTGTGCATAGGGATCTTGTACTATAAATGTAAAAAAGTCCCACTGTCGAACCACGAAATCATTTCCGAAGGGCAAAGCTTTTGTAGGTGTTGGACGAAGCGGCTGTAGTTGGAACTTGTGCAGCTCAGCATCAAGAAAAATATATGTATTCATATACCCATCATAAATCAATTGCCGCTTAAATTGCCACGACCTATAAAAAAAATTCCTCACGACCCACACTCATCCTACTTGCACATGCCGTCCGTGTGCGCGAGGTGGCTGACTGGTAGGTCGAGCAAGCTACGTGTGCTATTTGCCGCATGTGTGCTGATGATCGCCCCTTGTGGCGCTTCATTTGCTTCCATTGAACCTTTGAGTTTGATTGTTCTCAATTTGCGCGATTCTACTTTCGTGTTCATCTCCTCTCCTCGTTTTGTTCTCTGTACCATGTTCATGCGTGGTTCAATACTCTCATAGATCAGGCGCAGCGAATAACAACAAGTAAATAGATTAATCAAGATCAAAGCAAAAGAAAATGAAACCCTAGTTTGTTCATACCAAGAACCCTAGTTTTCTTCAGCTTACAATCAGGACTAACTTTCAATAAACAACACCACCTTTATTACAATCAGGACTAACTTTCAGTCTACTATATTAATATATTCTAAGTACCATCATATCGCCAACATATTCTGTACTTTTTCTTAGTGTCTGACATTATCTTTCCATTGATTTTCTGTGCTACAATGGATGGTTCATCATGACATGATAAAACAAGTCACATGATTGTGGCATAAAAGAGAGAATGCACTTGTCAGATGGTCAAGTCCTCGATTGCAGGTTTGGCAAAACATTGCAAGATACAAGGCACCTAATGGTCTGTTACTCTTGTATGAATGCTTTTTGGTTTGTGGCTGTTATGTGGTTGTTAGTAGAAGTCTTATGTTGATGATGCATTTCTCTAGTGCTATTGTTTGGATGATTTATAAAATATGCAATTTGGGGATTCATTTATTCAAAGATTAGACTTTGGATGGTTTATCAAATATGCTATTTAGGGATTCTCGTAACTGCTGATGTGCTTATTATTTTCAAGTATTCTTAATTTCTTGTTTGTCTCCAGTTAGAAAATCAAGCAACACACTCTTATCTTTTTCCAGTACCCTTGGTTGCTACATACTTATCTTTGTAATATTTCCCATTCAGGTCTATGTTTGTGGACAAGTTTTTAGTCTGGAAAGTTTTTCCTATCCGTTGTCTGAGGTGGATTCTTCAGTTTGCCGTTCTTGAATGCCAACCTTTTGCCAGTGGATTGACAAAGGGTGAAAATACTCGCGGCCTTTTAGACAGGGTGCAATGTATTGTTAGAGTATGGTCCAAGCGTGAGTTTGTCCAAAGAACTTCAATGGAGCAGCAAGCTTGTATCCTTATTAATTTTCTAATTCTATCTCACATTAGTTTTTAAGACCTGTATTGCCAAGTTAAAAAGAAAAAAAATGAATGATCTAAATGCCTAAGCTGGAAGCACTGAAATAAAAACTCAACTTATGGATTTCTATAAGCTTAATATGCCTGCACACTGGGTTCTTGAGGATCAGAGATTCTGACTCGCGATAGCAGTGGCTGACAAGGACATTGATAGTGCATAGTGCATTTTTGCTTCTTACGTAGTTTGCAATTAAGTTTTGCAAACATAGAGTGTTTGCGTGTGCTTTTAAGTTTTTGAGCTGTTGTGTTCTATTTCACAATCTTATGTTCTGTATAGTCCCTTGATTGAGGATCCAGATGTGACTGCCGCTTTAGGACTTCTTCTGGAAACAATGTCCAAAGATGAACTAGAAATGACCAAGGATGTGATGCCCTTGATTCTTCAAGGAGTTAGCTGTATAATTCAATCTTTGCCAATTTGATTAAGTATCTTGTATGTTAACTATTGGTTGTCATCGTGTTTCTCATACTTTATCCTGATTACCAGGTAGGCTGGAGAGCCCAATTCATTTGATCCGGAAAATGGCAAGCTGTATTGCATTGGCATTCTCTAAAGTTATTGACCCAAAAAATCCACTTTATCTTGATGATAGTTGCAATGAAGAAACTATTGACTGGGAATTGGGGTTTGCTAAAGAAGATGGAAGGAGGTCTAGATGCCTCTAATAGTATAAAGGCCAATGACAAAGAGGAAACACCTTCTATCCGTGTGCGAAATAAGCAAATTGATAGTGCAGCAAATGGCAGTAGTCAATATAGCGGGAGTAATAGAAACAAAAACCTCTCTGACTACAAGTTGATTGATCCGGACGAGATTGTTGATCCAGCGACATTACATAATGATTACATCGATGAGGAAGATGCAGATGATAATTCAAGCGAGAATTCTGATACTTTGAGTGACTCATCTTTACAGCCTTATGACTTGTCAGATGATGACACAGACCTAAAGAGAAAGTTCTCACAGCTTATCGACATTGTTGGAGCTTTAAGGAAACCTGACGATCCAGATGGAGTAAGTTGTTGATATCATTAAGTCATCTTCGCAGGGGGACTTGCCTTGATATAGGTCATTGTTCTGAATGATAATAGCAAACAGCAGACTGCCTAAAACATGTCTGACATGAAAACTATCCTGTTATTTCAAGTCGTAATTGAGAAGAGGTGGATATGATCATTAAAATGTTTTCCATTTTTTTTTCAATATCCTTTGGCGTTATTGGTCATGATGTTCCCACACCATATGGAGTGTCTTACAAAATTTCTCACCTATTTCAAGTTCAAAGTATACTACAGTATAAATTGTTTATCTTACTTCAGCAAAATACTTTTCATTTTTCAGGTTGAGAGAGCGTTGGATGTTGCTGAAGATTTTATCAGAGCATCACCTGATGAACTTCAACATGTATCAGGGGAGCTTATCAGAGCACTTGTACAGGTTCGTTGCTCGGACCTGACTGTTGAAGGAGAGGAAGAATCGGTAGAAGTTAAAAGACAAAAAGCTCTGACAGCATTACTTGCCACACGTCCATTTGAGTCTTTGGAAGCCCTTAACAGGTTATTATATTCACCTAATGTGGATATTAGTCAACGCATCTTGATACTTGATACAATGACAGATGCAGCACAAGAACTTGCTGCTACTAAATCCATGAGAGTTAAGCACCATCAGAGGGGGCTTATATCAACAATTTCTGACCCCCATCCATGGTTCCTGCCCAGCAACAGAGGGCCTTCTGGAGCAACTCCTTGGAAAGAGGTCTCTGAATCAGGAACGCCGTTAAGCTGGTCATATCGCTATGAGAGAGAACTTCCTTTGAAATCCAATCAGTTTAAGACAGGGAAATCACGCAGATGGAGCCTCCAATCAGCCGGGACACGAGACAAACAGATTGAATGGTCAAAAAATAAGTTCCCAGTTTATGCAGCTGCTTTCATGCTTCCGGCCATGGAAGGCTTGATAAGAAGAGGCATGGTGTCGACTTGCTTGGTGGGGACTTTATTGTTCTTGGGAAACTCATATATATGCTTGGCACTTGTATGAAATGCACAGCTTTGCACCCAGAAGCTTCTGTTTTGGCTCCTCCACTTCTTGATATGTTGAGCTCTAGGTAACAACTCGAACCTTGGTCATAACACTGCACAGTGGATATAGTTGCACCAAGGTTAATTCTATGAAGGAAGTCCTTCTGTTGATAATGTTTTGTTTGCATTTGATCCAACCTATTCCTAGCAAGCCCATTCTGGGCTGTTTTACACCCTAATGTGTTGCACGTGTACCATTGGCCTCCAATTTGATTATTTTGTTTTTTTGCATTCTCTTAAAGTCTAATGGTAATTTGCTATTTGCATGCAGAGCTGTATCTCATCATGCAGAAGCATATGTCAGAAGATCCGTTGCCTTTGCGGCTTCATGTGTATTGACTGCACTTCATCCCTCCTTTGTAGCATCGGCTTTAGTTGAAGGAAATTCTGAAATTTCTCAAGGGCTTGAATGGATACGCACATGGTCCATTCAGGTTGCTGAATCAGATACAGACACCGAGTGCTCAACGGTTAGTATCTTTTTCACTACACCTATTTTTGTTCTTGTCATCTGTTCTTTGTTCGTTTTTGGCTGGTCTCTATAGTTTTGTATAATAACTTTTAAGTCTAAATATGGCCATGGCTTCAGTTCCAACATAAGGAGAATATTTTTGATACTAAAGAAATAATATTGGTAGTATTCAAACTTTCATCGTAGCTGAAAGTATATATAAAGAAAATGCTTTTGATATGAAGAAATAATATTTATGGTGAAGCCTAGGTGTCTTTCTTTTTATTCTTTTGACAGTGTTTCTACCCTGTTAGCAGCACAAACGGAATTCTTTCTAATTGTCAGGACTGCTGAATTGCTAATTTTCCATAAACAATATCGTTATCATTTCTCATTCTAGGACACCATGGCTGATCTATTATTGGATGTCATTATAGTGAAGGGTAGATCCATCTTGTATCAACTTAACAGAGCACTTGGAAAGAAGAATGGTGCTGTTTTACAACCAAAGACAATATTGCCAAGAAAGTATTTTTGTGCTTGAAGAAACAAATTCCACTCGCATTTAGGATTAGCAATTGAGGTGGCTAGCTCATCGTTAAGATAAAACCATACAAGTATAATTTGTGTTCATGTAATTATGCCTTTCCATTTGTGTGGTATATGTTCTCAGCTTTCTGACCTCACTTCATGTGGCCCTATATAATTGTTTACAGCTCGTTCAATTTATGTATGCAAGCTAGAATAGTCGTACATTTGTTCTGAAATCAAGCACATTGTAACAATAAACTGCTTCTTTGGTTAACTGACAATTTTGAGCTAAACTTTGCAACAAGAAATTTGCAGAAACTGTAAAATACAGATACCATAGGCATGAAATATTGGTGGAAGGAGGGCACGAGCACAATTTTCAGATAAATTGCATCTTTCAAAGGTTTTAGTTACACAAGAAACCAAGTTTTAGTTTTGAACTCTTCCAAGGGATTGCAAAACAGTTTGATGAGCAAAATGTTATATTTGTTGCCTATAGTGTAGATAGATTGGTTTTGTTTGTTTTCTTTAATGTCAGAAAAGGAAGATGATATCATACTGTCGACAAAATGGATAAAATATTGATGTCCTTGTTGTGGCTGACTAAACATTATCATGCAGATGGCTATGGCATGTCTTCAACTTCATGCTGAAATGGCTCTCCAAGCTTCTCGCGCACTCGAGTCTTCAGACTACTCTTTCAAAACAAAAAGCACAAAAGGCATTGGTTTATCTTCTAACTTATTGAAAGGAGAAATCAAAATCCCAACACCCACATACAGGACACATGATATGAAACATATACATCTGCGGTACCGTCTTCCTCGCTCCTTGCTATCATCATCTTGTAAAAATTTAGACTAGTTTTGCAATCAAATATATATCGCACAAAGGTATAACTGTGTAAGGAATAAGGAAAAGGACACGTAGTTTTGTAATTCAGCTGCTCAGGCTACACTTTTATACTGCATTTTAAAATGAGTACTTTTCATTGGAATCTTGAAGGAACAAGATTTTTGTTTTTAAACTGCCTTATAAGAGTATGCAACATTCTTCATGACATGAAGCTTTTGAAAATGCACCATTATATCAGTTGATTTGTTTTAGTCCATATCCAATTATCCATCACTGTTTTGCTTGTAACCAATTAGTCATTCTCATGCAGATTCTATGGCATGCCTTGTGCTGAAACAAAAATGGCTCTACAAACATCTTGCTCTCAGAGTAGACCTTGAGTTACCTTAATCAGCAACCCGCACACAGGTTCATACAACTTATATCCCGTCTTCCTTGCTCATAGCACCATCTGGTACTTTTTAAGGCTAGTTTTGTAAGCAAGATTGCAGAAACGTTAGGCTAGTTTTTGTTGGAAATTTATTTATTTTTGTAAGGTTGGATGTGGTAAATCGTTAGTAGGTCTGGAGACTATGAAATGAATATGTATATAATATCAAATAGCGTGCGCACCATAATCCAACCAACGGGCTTGGGCCATATCTATGTGTCTTCCAAGTATTTAATGTTTCATTTTGCCAGAATGGGAAGTATTGTAAAAGCTTTGATCAACTTTGATAATGAACTTATAAGAGAAATTAACAATAAAATAAAATAAAATAAAATGGCGTTCCCTGATATAACAGCTGTGATTAAGAATCCTCTCCTTCAGTTACAAAAGGCACAGCCAATACAAAACAAAAACAATGCAAATGTTCGACACAAAAACTATTGAACACTGATATCCAAAACCTTGGTGGTAGGACTAGCTTTGGGGATGGTGATATACAAAACCCCATCTTTAACCTCAGCTTTGATTTTATCAAAGGCGACATTATCAGGTAAAGCAATTCTGCTCTTATACTTTCCATAACTCTTTGAAGACCATTCATCCTCTTCATCTGCAACACCCTCTTCTCCATTTTTCTTCTTGGGCGCCTTCTCGGCTGTGACAACCATCATGTTATCTTCCACCCAAACCTTCACATCAGTTCTTGTCATCCCAGGCATGTCAAACCTCATCTTGTACTCATTCTCACCTTCTTTGATCTCCCATGGTGTCCTCCCTCTCCTGTACCCACCACCAACATTATCCTTTGCTTGCACTGGTGAAGCCCAATTGTTGTTGTAGGCAAAAGGGTCATCCATCAAGCTCTCCATTGTATCCATCATTTGCTCAATTGTTCTTGCATTTGGAAACCTGTCCCATAGCCCTGTTCACAATTAACCAATTCAAGGTCTATCAGTAATAATAATTCTGGTTAGTACCCAAGTTTTTTCATAATGGGTATTTTGAAAAGTACTTGTTACTTACCTATTGGAGTACCTCCTTGGGGTGTACCCCTTTTTTGTTGAGGCTTGTTTGTTCTCTGCAAGTGATCAAGATCGCTTCTCCCATTTCCTCCTCCTGCCATGGATTTGACACTCAAAGGTTGGAACTTCACAAAAGTAGGCTTGAGACCAGTGCCTCTCTTGGAAGAGAAAAGGTGAGGAGGGACATTAAGATTTGATAGAGTTGTAGACATCTTTTGGAGTTGTAAATTACTGAAAATTTTAATTTTGCTTTCTCAATGGAAGCTCAAGTGGTATTTCCAATGGTATATAAGTAGGAGTGGAGATTTCTGGAATATTGTAGTTCGCTTTGGATACACAAAAAGTTTCTAAGAGCTTTCTAGAGATGTCAAGAGGCCTTCTAACCTCTTTGGCGGAATGGACCCGTCAAGAATAATGTGCGTTGGCTCTATTCTAAAAATTCGCCTATACTTTTTTTTTTCTCAAAAATAAAAAAATAAAAAATTCTATTATTATTATTATTTGGTTTCCATTAATCGTTTTTTTAACAAAGAAGATGACACCAATTAAACTTATATATAAATTTAAACGAGACGGTGAAATATCAAAGATTGACGATGAAAAGATGCATGGTTGGACTGGTGAATGAATATGAAATGAGGAATTGTAGGTGTCGAAGAAACCAGCGAGGAAATGAGCGAGGGAAGGGAGGTGGTGGGGTGAGAATCGTTCATCTCCTTCGAAATATGTGTCATCGTTTTGTGTGCGCATCTACTCCACTCGGAATAGATGTCGTCATTTTTGTTGCGCGCATTTTAAGTTGGAGAGATTCTAAATGTCAAGGGAATGAGTTGGCGAGGTGAAAGCTGTTCATCTCCTTTGAGATGCGCGTGAGAAAAGTCAATACACGCATCTCAAAAAAAATGAACGGCTTTCACCTCGCCAACTCATTTTCTCCGCTCATTCCCTCGACATTTAGAATTTCTCTTTTTAAGTTGTGTGAACGGTCCCCACTCCGTCCGCCTCTTCCCTCGCCCATTTCCTCGCATGTTTCCTCGACATTTAGAATTCCTCTTAAAATAATAAAAAAAAATTCAACCTTCAAAATTCTAGAATGATCACGAGGTTTCCTCATTATCCATATCCAATTCCATGCCACATGTATGAAATCCAAGTAGGATGGATATCATGGACACGCATCATCCATCTTCTTCCCTGTAATTTCTATCCCACTAGTGAGTGTGAGTGAGAAATCGATCAGATCAACAAAAAACTTTAAACGCTCATCATCTTCTACACTATCCATCTCGACTGAAACAACCATGGCGACATCTTCTCTCAGCAACTTCCTCTCCTTGTTATCTCCATCATCTTCAACACAACCCCAGACCAAGAAACCCCCAAACCAACTAAACCCACCGCCCCTTTCATCCGATTCCCTCCCAACTCTTCAAACCACTCACAGACCCATCACCTCCTCCTTGATTGCCGAAGAGGGTTCTCTCCATCTCTTCGAAAGACTTGATGTCTGTAATATGTCCTTCACTCGGCTTATGCGAATACCCTTTTCTTCAAAGCCCCTTTAAACGCCATGATTATGCCTGCGGAGGATGAGCCTGAAGAGGTTCTATTGAGAAGGTTTCGAAGGGAGGTGATGAAGACGGGGGTCATTCCGGAGGTTAGAGGAGGAGGTACTTTGAGAACACTCAAGATGAGAGGAAGAGGAGGATTCGTGATCTTGCTAAGAAGAACAAAAGAAGGTTAGAGTTTTCATTCATTATGTTTATTTCTCTTTCCTTTTTTTCCCATCTTTTATTGCTTGAATTTTACAGTAATTCTTTAATGGTTGAATTATTTTAGTGATTTTTTTAGGAGAAGCCCTCATTCAATACATTGTTTGGGGGGTGTTGGTTGAAGGCCTTCCCTTGATGGGATTCACTGCAACTCCCTCCTAAAATGAAGATCAAAGGGTCTTCTTGGTGAAATCTTTCTATGAGAAAAAGAAATGAGGGTTCTATCCAGTTAGTGTTATGTTCTTTATAGCCTTAACTTTTCTCCTTGAAGACTGATGATTACAAAAAGCAAGTATCCCTAGTTTATGAATTATTTGAAGTGTTTTCTTTTTATGGTGGATCAGCAAAACAGATAGATGATATTGATATTAAAAAACAAGGATGGCACTTGTGAAAGAGGCAATCACAAAATCACCAGGTAGAGTTAATACATACCTAAGGTGAACAAAAACTATCCCAAGGGAAAATACAAACATGAAAAAATGCCTTTATGGTGATACCCCATAACCATCGAGTTGTTTTAAGCTTTGTGGCGAGAGTGCCGATCAACCACTGGCTGGTCTGCAGAATGTTCTGCAGTCTTAAGATCTTGAAGGGAGAGTCTGCTTGTGGAGGTTTGTGAAAATTCTTACTTTTGGCTCTGTAGGCATGCTGCATGTTGTGTGGTGTTAAGATCTTAAATAGAATCACTATGTTTGTGGAGATTTTACAAAACATTCACCACTGAGAACAACAAACAACACTTGATTGGTTCTGATTCATTGTGTCAAAAGTTTTGAACTTTGAGATTGTTCGGTCCATTTTCCTATGCAAAAGGACACATGATTTTCAAAACAAATCCCATGCTTGATACATATGGATACTCAGCAATCATATACATGTATCGACACTCCAGTAGACACGGACTTGTTACATCCTCATATTTGTACATATCTTTGAAGGTTATGAGTACATCATAAGATGGTAATATGAATGTAACAATATTTAGTATTAAAAAAAAAAACTTATGATATTGATATGTGACCCTGTATTGGTGGGTTATTGGGTTGACTTATCAGTTATCAGTCACCAGTCACCTTGTACCTGTGCCTTAACTCTGATACCCATATTGGTGTCATTGTTACATAGCTTTGGTTTAGTCCCCGAGCTCAGGCGCTGAAAGAGATATGTCCCCATATTTTGGCATCATAAATTATAGATAATATTCCTGAATGAAGAAGAATTTATCTTAGTTTATCCATTTTCTTTTCTATGAATATATCTATATATTAATGTTGTGAATGTAATTGCTTTTAGTTTGTGGATTGCTTTTACTTGATAAACTGAAAATTTTGCCATCAATTGCCAGACGCACGCCATTTAGACCCCGTGACGATATGGTGAAGGAGGAAGTTTCAAAGGAGAAGGATGATGATCTTGATGAAGATAACTGGGAGGTATCCAATTAAGACATGCCACATTAATGGAAATTCTCCCTGCCCGCTAAGTCCTACAAGTTGCATTTTCCAAATTGTAAGCCTTCTGTATTCTTCATAGTTGACTTAAGACGAGTCTTGTTTTTGTAATAATATTTTGTTATGCAACATGATTCGTACAATCAGTAGATTTGTTTTACTCCTTATACTTTTTTCTTTTTTCTTGTCTCAGTGAAACCTAAATCTATCTATCAGAAGACAGAAGACCACTGTTTCACTTTCAACCTCTTAACTAATTCGTAATCCCTATTATGATGTTTTAAATTATGACGTATAATGAGGCTTCCGAATACTGTCCACAGTCCTGAAACTTCAGAGCCAAAGGCAACTTAATGGCTGGTGCCTATAAGGCTATAACCATGCCTGATCATGGGGCATAAATGAAGCATGAGTTCAATGATATTATTAAGGGTTACAAATTAATTTCTCTAAAACAAAGGCTTACATAGTTGGAGAAATGAATTGAGTGCGGTTGCTCAAATTTTGCGTTGTAGGATAGTACTTTTGCATTGCTCATATGCGGGGTGTGCACTTAGGGGCTAGTGTCAAGTGCAAGGCATAAATGAAGATCGATGCCATACTGCTTTTACTGTTTTACATACTTGCGTTCGATAAAGAGATGGGAAGAGCTACCTGAGCAGTTAGACTATCAGGCTGCAGAAAGAATAGAGAATTGTATCTTTATTCATAAATTCAGCAGGACTTCCACATGTGTTTTTTTTCCTTTTTACTAAATCGTATTAGAGTGAGGTTGCAATTATTTTCATTAAGAAAAAAGAAAGTCAGACTGGAGTAAGAATTAAGGGTGTGTTTGGTTGCATGGAATCTTATGTCATGAGAATCTATGAGGGTACCTTTATATTTTAGGCTAAATTAATATATTATTCTACATCTACCATTTGATCACCATTTGATTTTGTGATCAATGGTGAGAATGCAAGTTTCATGAACATGAAATTTCACTCCTTGGTCCCCCAAGGCATGTGATTTTCATGTTCATGAGATTTCATTCCCACCATTGATCACAAAATCAAATGGTGGATATGGAGTAATACATCAATTTAGCCTAAAATATAGGGGTTCCATCATGGATTCTCATGGCATAGGATTCCATGCAACCAAACACACCCTAAGAAGTTTTCAGTGAGCATTTCCATTTTGTTATCGGTGGTAGAGCTTTTGCAACTTTTGCTTAGAAGCTAGTCAGAAGCAAAAATAAATGTTTTGGATATGGTCTAGAACTTTGCTTCTAATTAGAAGAAAAACAAACAAAAACAAATGCTCCCTGAGAAGTTGATGGTGAAAATGAGCGTTTTAGTAGGTTTCCCGATAAACATTTTTTTTTTGTGAGAAAACCTTTTTAATTAATTTTTTAATTTCCCATCTATGTGGTACAATATTGTTTATTTTGGGTCAAGGTATGTGGGGCTTTAAAATGCATCGCACTAAGGTGATTTAACATCCTATATATATAGCATATCTCACTTTCTCACTCAGGGGATGTGAGATTATAACATTTAGGTCACATGCTAGTCTCTGAGTTCATTCATATAAGGTAGCTCTGTCCACACAATAAGATATCAGTCCGCCACACAAGGTAGCTCTTTACACAAGGTTGTTTACAATTCACCTTCTTAGGGCTCAACGTCTTTATTAGTACACTTTTGGTTGGGTTCGGCTATGATACAATTCTGTAACGACTCGATCCCTATGATCAAATGTGTTTAAAGTCATGTGAGTCTTGAACCCAAAGTGAACAATACTGTATCATGTGGATTGAGTTGTTACATTCACCCATTTCTTTTTCAAATCAAGTTTTAACAACAGTTAAACATCTATAAATGGATTTAAGGAAAATTTATTAACTTGGCGATTATATATTTAAATAATTGATAAATTAATAATAGATAAATTAATAAACATTACTACTTATTAATTAATCAATAAATTAAGAAACATTACTTTATCGTTAATTAGTAACTTATTAATTTATCAAGGTGTTTACTTATTTTCTTAAATATTGTATATTGTATTTAGTTTTTCGTTTTACGAACTAATTATTTATGTATTTGTTTAATCAAGTAAATTTTACGAATCTACTTATTTTTTTTCCATTTAATCAAATAAAAACTCTATTTAAATAACAAAAGTCATAGTAACACAACACGTCATGCATACAATAATGACATCTCATCTTATCAACAATGACGAATGAAATGTGTGAAACATTGTGCGGATATTACAAAGATAATCCAGGTAGTACTCAGGCAGCGATGACATTGAATAATTTTTGTTGCATCATGAGAAAATAACATAAGAACTTTTTACCATTTAAGAAAAGTTAAGAAGTGATCCAAGGTGGCATCAATTTCAAAAAGAAACAATGATTTGAGTTATATTTTAGTAAGATTTCATAGTCGCATAAGCAATATGCATCAGAAAATTATTAATTTATATATGTAGGACTATGAATTTTTTAATAATGTATTATCTTATAAACTTAGCAAATTATTAATTTAGCACATCATTTCAATTGGGGACCGACCCAATAATATTATTTAATTGAGACCATTAATTTATCGGGTATTAAACTATTGAGGGTCTACTGTATGAATCAATAAAGAAGATGACCCACGAGCATAAATTCAATTGTGTATGGACCTAAATATTCATAAAATGATGCGTTCATATATCCATCTCTTTACAACGACAATTCCCTTATAGATGTCCTGATGAGTCTAAATATATCAATACCTTGGTTTTCAAGAATGCCCACCTTTTATTTTATAAGGTCAGTTCAACTTACATATAGACATGATTTTGGGTCTACAAGTTTATAAATTAGGTCCAATAAAACATATTATTTCCAGATGATAAAAAAGTGATACTTTAATGAGTGATTCTATGTGTCGAGGGAAAGGGCGAGGAAACCAGCGAGGTAAACGAGGTGGCGGGGGTGAACTGTTCACCCCCCTCGAGATGCGCACACAGAAAACATCTCGAGGGGGGTGAACGGTTCACCCCCCGCCACCTCGTTTACCTCGCTGGTTTTCCTCGCTCTTTCCCTCGACATTTAGAATTTCCCTACTTTAATTTAATAAGAGTGGATAGCAAAATAAATACAAAATAAAGTGATTTTATTTAAATAATTTAATTATATCTTTATAATTACACCCACATACGGTATTCTATCTTCATACTTTTAAGTTGAATCATAAATGGTTACACGTCGACTTGGTCTTAGGACCCAAACTCTAATTTGAACAAACTCAAAATTTAATAATTAATTGAACGAGACTAAATTATTTAAATATCCTCGAGAAAAATCACCTTAATATTATGATATGTTGTTTGGTCGTTGTTAGTAATACCTTAGTTAGAAAGTTATTATGTATAACATCCCCTAAATTCGGGACATTTATTAAACACTCACCAAAAAAATTCAAAATGAGAATCAAGGAATTACGTTCTTTGTGATAATTGAATTAAACCAATTTCCAGTCTGTATGGAATATCAAATTTGTTGGTTTAATTCTGCGAACCTCTGAAAGAAATAAACAAATTAAAAAAGTTGTACTGAATTCGATGATAGAACCATGGAAACATAATATTATCAAGAATCTCAACGTATTGGTATGTTGTGCAGTTTTTCTTAAGTGCACCGATAAAGTGCCTGATATCTTGCCTGATGCTATCCACTTGAGAAAATCCACCTTTGATTGGGTTTTAGCCTCAATTACATGACCTATTTCAAGGACTACAATGATCAAGAACATAATGACAATGTTTTTTTCCATCTCATTTGACAATGATTATTAGATTAATATATAATATAAAATAAACATCTAATTTGATTTTCGATTTAGTTGTATAATTTTTGTTGGTCAGTTCAGTTAATTGAATTCGTATCAATTCAATTTGGCCTATTAATATAAAGAGGTCCTTTATTATGCAATCTCCAATCGCAGCCATATCCCTATGGAACGCAAACATACTTGCACACATCTGTAACAAATTTGCTTTGAACCCCAAAGAAAATTTCAACTCAGCAAATCATGAGTAAAGAGCAATGTTAGATTATACTTCTGAAATACACATAAACAAAACTTTCACTGAAGCTCAAAGATAAAAAGTTGCACAATTTTAACAATATAATTACCAAATTTTGAAAGATGTTACAAAAAGATTGTGAACTTTGCACCTATTCAAAACTGAACTCCTTTGAAATACACTAAGAATAACTTACAAGATTATAGGTTGTATGTCATATTTAATTGGTGTTGTACTAATATGCTTATTCAATGTTTCTTTCGACCCAAGTCATCATAGGCCAACAGTTTCCACAAGTATATAAAACACTTTAAATGTTTTTCATCAAACATCTAGCATATACTGTACAAGTTATATATAGATTTCAAAATCGGATTACGCCCCACAAAAGAGATGCAAACTATCGATGAAAAACAACAAAAGAGGCAGCTCATATTACAACCTTGCTTCATTTCGAATTCTTTCCCCAGGCAATTGCCAATTTGCCATTCCTGTTGCCAAAAGTTCAGCTGAATTGCTAATCTCCCTGTTAGATTCAGTGATGCTTATATCTGCAATAGAACATCCTCAGTAATTAGAGCCTTGAATAACAGCAGACGTCAATGTTAAGGTGAACTCTAAATCAAACTCAAGAGATGTGGAATATGTTTTTCGCCTTCCATGGCAAAAGTACAACCAAACTGAATTTTGCTTGTCTGGAGATTGTCTTTCGATTCTCTGAAAGAGGAGAATCTTCATAAGAGAGGAACCAACTCATCAATTGAGCTCTACCTACAGCTCAAGCAAAACATTTTTGAATAGCTTCCTCTTTATATGGGATATTTATGGTATCCACAAAGTTAATCTTGAAGTTAACAAAAAGTATCAAGTATACAAACTTCTCACTTAGGATATTCTTGGATAAGCATCACGTCTCTCTAGTAGCTATTACTCATTAGTACTATGTCCTAAGAAACCCAAATCATCCCATTCAAGTATTTGGCAAAGACCAGATATATTATTGTTACTGTATAAACTCATGATGCCTAAGTAGAAATATTACCTGTGATATTTGTATAATTTTGGTTAATATGCCAACTATCATTCACTCAACATCAATTGGTGTAGTTGACGAGTTCCAATCATCCAAAAACCTTTTTCCTACAAGATGGAGAAAGGAAGACGAATCAACGTATGAAAGACAATTATAAGAATGAATCAAGCACCACATAAAATTAAAAAATGCGAGTCAATGGTAAACATACCCCATTGTTCCCTTGGGTCATTCTTTTCCCTGCAACATATATATAGGAATAAGTTCTCAAAAGCACCTAAACATGTAGAAACACTCGGATATGATACACAAAAGCAGACAGTTTTTGCCCTTATCCATATCAACTAAACTACCAAAACAAATATCTTATCCATAATCGATCGGATTCTTTTTCCATTCTCGAGCTTAGTTATGAAGTATTTTCTACGAATTTTTGCATCACAGACTGTTTTTAAATGCACTCATCTTGGAGAAGACAGCCAGTCCATTGAGTGTTGTCCCCATTTTGTTGAAGCCTCGGCATTAAGCATGAGTATACAAAATTTTCAAGGTAGTCTGTGAAGAACAGTTTTTCTGTGAATTTTTTTTCTGCTAAATTCTGTGGGTGAGAGAGCACCTTACATGAGTAACATGACAAGAAGTGTATTCTTCAATAATAGTTTACATCCCAGAAGTTTTTGTCATGTTTATGATGTGGTTCCCCACTACCCTTTAGGTGGCAACAATATGCATATATTACTAGGTGTTCACAAGCATATTTGATAGCTGCAAGCCAGCAACAATATTTCTGAAAACACTTGGTCATCTATAGAGTTATGTCTAGAAGATCTGTCTTTGTGGTCAACAGTTTAACAAGTTAGTGATGGAGGTTTAACAGCCAAATCACATGTAACACATGACTACAAGAGGACTTTGGATCTGTTCAAACCATGAGTAAGTTGAATGTAACAAAAAAAAAAAAAAATCATGTGGCTTGGCGGGCCGCATCTTCACCATGTGGATGGTTGTAATGTGACCTACACGACCCATGTGGATGCCATAAGTTGCAGAACAGACCAAACCCATTTGTTTTATTTCTTTTGCTAAATGACCTTAATATTAGCACGACAAAACAACTGACAGTTCATGTAAAATCCTGCAATAAAAAATGAAGCTTGCTATTTATCATGGCTAATTATTTAGACAATCTCCACCCATGGGGTGGAAAAGAAAACAATAAATGAGTTTTTCGTTTCCATATTTTACATCTCCATCCCACCCTTCAAACCAGTTTGGGGGAGTAAAATTATAAGGTGGCATTTAGAGTGCCGGATGGCACTTTGGATGCCGGATGATAAGTTTGAGGCAAACCAGAAAGAGAGAGAGAGAGAGAGAAATCTGTTGGAAAGGTGGGGGTGCCCTTATATCCCTCCACTCAACACTGCCCCCCATTCAGAGTGAAAGGAAATAAGGTGCAAAATGAGTTTAACATGGATTTTCTCCACGTTGTGTAATCGTGTGAGAACAAAAAAATTGGGTTTTCCTCCATGGGTGGAGATGCTCTTCCTGATGACCAATTCATATCATCATCTCGTCATTGACTCCTATTGACTCTTCACTCACTAAGGTGGTTTCGACAACTAAAGCAATTAACTTTACCATTGCTTTTTTTAGTTTGGATTCTGGGTGTCGGGATGTTTCCCTTTTAACGGTGCTTCTAAATGTATTTCTTTCTCATTTGTTTTTTGTTCAATAATGGCCATGGGA
>QNQO01002611.1:0-101499 GCA_003290165.1 Berberis thunbergii | reverse complement strand
AAACAGCAGAAGGTAATGAACTACTGTAATTACAACATGGAATTTGCCCTATATGACTCAATTAACTAGGAGGCCGAAGGAAAGCTGCCAAATCTGCTCTATGTCTCGAGGCATTTTTCCTTCGAAGGATAAGGTAAAAAATGCCAGCACATTAAGAGTTAGAGAAAAATTCCCATTTTAAAAGGAAATTAGGAAAACATTTTAGTCCATGTAATAGAGTGCCCATTTACAAATAATCTATAAATTTGATCATCAAACCTCAAGAAACTCATGGGCAAGCTCTGGGGTAATTCTGGCGATTGACTCTGCATCTCTCTTTGCAAGAGCAAGTTGTTCTCTACTAGTCTCTGCCTCTTTTTTACCTGTAGCATGAAGCAAAATTATAACCACAGTAATAATTCATAACAGAGAATAAAGATAGCAGTCAAATGATCACCTATCAACGAAATCCTACTTGAAACAGATTATAGGAATGATAAGTTCATCTACAATTGTTTTATATTGAAATGTTTTTTCAATCGAGACAGCTTCTTAGATTCTAAATCACATGGGCAGAGTAAAGGACCTCGTAATTGAAATTGATCAACGATGTTAAAAACTAGTGATATTTGTCATTACAATATGTCAATATCCCATTAGAGGTGATAACTAGAGCCTTAAAATAAATAAATAGATAAATAAAACAACTCTTCCTGCCTGTGGATATAATGGAAACCATCTACATCAAATTATTAATTGTTATTTTATCAAGTTAGAAAGTCAGGATTCTTGCATTATTGAAAAAAAGACTTCTTTGCAGATTTTAAAAGATAGATTTGTTAAAGTGATATTATATTAAATAGCAATATGCATGCATTAAACTCAGACCATTGTCCATATCAAGAAAAGCAGTTCTATGACCTACTAGGAATCATCCAATTAAAAAAATTTCAGAGATAGTTAGCTTACCACCTTTGTCAATTGTGCACATAAACCATAGAAGCAACACCACAACGCCATTTGTTTGATGGCTTAAGAGTAACAAGATCTCTCTGAAATCAGGCTCAAGAGTGAAGCGCTATTAGCAAAAGAAATAGCAGGTCCTCCCTTGCCATCAGGTGCCTTAAGTGTAACAATCTGGGAAGATAGTTCATTGAAATCATCGATGGTTTTAGACTTGAGAAAGTAAAGCAATTCATTTAATGTTTTGCCTGCTAATCCAGCAGCAACCATGCTTAAGAAAATATGGATTGATATGGGAGAGAGCCCAAAATATATGCAAGTAAACTATGAAATAGTAAACAACACCATTCCACATGAAGCAGTGTACTGTGAAGCAGTAAAAGTGCCCTTTTTGTAAGCAGTAAACAACACGTACCTGCAGTATACCCATCCACCTAATATATTGCAAGTCGACTCCATAAGATAGATCATTAAGACGATGAAAATAGCCACCTGCACATCAGAAAATTTAATATATATATATAAGAACCACATAACCATATCACAATGAAAAAAAATATAATGAAACTTAACACAAAAATTGATAAAGGTAAACATACCCTCATCAATTGATAAAGGTAAACAAAAGTTGTAACTAACAATCATCAAGTTCCACATGATTTCTACACCATACGAAGAAATCACCAACGTCCAAATCCCCCATCATGTCTCCTTTTGGATCACTTTTGTAAAGTTTCACCCCACTCTTGTATTTGAAGCATAAGGAAACTCTGATCTCTATTGCGGGGTTCAATGATCCATGACAAGCGCAAGAGAATTGATGGTTTGGATCTACAACCTCTAATGCTATCGCAATGACATTCCTTTCCCAATCACAAACTTTGTATCTCCTTGACACTGAAGGAACAGGATTGCTTGGAGAAGGAAACCTCGCAACACCTTGAGAAGATGATGGTAATGGAGATGGTGGTAATGGAGATGGAGGTAATGGATTTTCTGGTTGCCTTGTCGATTGTGCACGGGATGACGGTGTATCTTCAGTTATTTGAACAACTCCTTGTATTCCCTCACTTGTTGATGGTCTTACATAAGTTCCACTTTCAAGTCTCTCTCGTATCCATCTAACATTTTCTTCCAATCTTCATATTTTTCTTCCTTTTTTTTGCTTCCAATGTTTTTTTCAATAGCAATGAACGAGCGGGAAGTGCAGCATCATACTTCCTTTTAGAGACAGTGGTTCCAACACAACGAGTACGTCCCCTCGCTTCTTGGCCAAACACTTGGCTTAGAGGATCATCATCAATAGTGAGGTCAGTGGTACCCTGAGTTGAAGATTCTTGCAAGACAGCTTTTTTTTGCTTTAACTTGTTCCTTCAAAAGAATGAAAAAATAAAATAAATCAGGACACAAATAATATTCAAACAACTACAAAGTAAATTAAGAATTGGGTATAAAAGACATCATTAGGCACATACCATATATTGTTCAGAACCATGCGTAGGTTTTCCATCCTTTCCTGTGTGACAAGCAATCCATATGTCAGTGCGTGTGACTGGTTCCCCATCAGGGTTCTTCTCAACCTATATACTTGAAAGATTAGTCTCAGCCTATAAAGTTAAATGGTGTATAATATTGTACTAGTAGCAAGAAACTCAATTACCATTTCATACTCTACTTCTACAGCACTCTTTTGGCCACCCCCCATACATACTTTGAAGCCTTTTTGTTTTTTGCATTTTGGTCTCTAATTGCCTTCGCTTCAGGGGTGCTCTCATAGCGAACAAACTCCTTCCAATCCTCCTCTCTTACACCATTTGGAACATGCTTCTCTTGTTCCTCAATGGTAGGATACTTATCCAAATAATTCTTCCTAGGATGTGCCTTGAACCTTCTACAATATTCAGGCATTTTCAAATGCACACTCTTTTTCACATAATTTGGGATGTCGTATTCACGCTGCAAATAAGCCATTGAGATATAAGTTGAAAATAAAATAAGACATTATGAAAATCAATGATGTAAAATCTACCTTGAGGCCATTCCACACATCCTCTTTGTAGTTGTCAGTAACATGGTGCCAACCCTTGAATTTGATGGGCACAAGGGTTTCAACAAGCTTTCCAATGTTTTTATTGAAATTTCTAGCACCAGGTCCAACTGCTAACCGAGGTGGTTGAACTGTATGGTCTGTTTAACTTCAATGTCATCATTTGTAGATATAGTGACATCAATGGTGGAGAGATTGCCGCGAGTACTATCCATCTCTATCATGACATTATAGATATTAACCATTATCAAACAAAAAGAAATAAAAATCAACTATATACACCACATTTATAGATAATTTCCTTCCACAACATATCACCACAAATAGATTTTTATAAAGCATTGGAAAAGCCAATCTGAATACATAGCTACAAAGCTTCCCTTTCCCAACTCAAAAGTCTAAATAAGAAACAAAGACAAAATATTTGGTCTCAACCAAAGAGGATGACTAAAATAGCATTAGAAATGCATCCAAAAATATTGTAGCATAGTCAATTAAAATTTCAGTAAGCTCTTCAGGTTGGGGTTGTTTTTCAAGATGCTTTGATACACAATGGGAATTTCCTTTTTATCGACATTAGTGTTCAAGCCTCTTTGAGTATGTAGAACTACATGCCACCTGTTCATTTGATTGATCATTCGAATAAAATACTCCACTTGCTTTTGAGCTAAAATGAATGGATCCTCTTCCACCTTTCTTTTTCTTTTAGCTTCGACAAGTTTACCATCTCATGGTTCCAAATTGGGTCCACCTTATATGCATTTTTCTTATCTTCTACTTTGACCCAATCACAATATAAAGATATGCTTCTATTGACACTACCTCCATCTTTCCAATCAGTTTTAGTTCATCTGATACCAATTTTGCACCCAGGACTACTAGTTTCAAAAAGCAAACTAAACTTACAGTCTAGAACAGATAGTTGAACACAGGAGAAATAACATACAAAAATAGTAAAACACACAGATAAAAATATATAAGAATAACAATAATCATTTGAAGATAATTCTTTGAACAATTCAAGAGAACGGTGTCGATACTAGGTTAGTACTTGTATAACGAGGTGTTCATCCAAGAATTGTTTTTAGAATTGTTTTGAGAAAAAAATAGAAATAAAAATATGCTTTTATTGACACTACCTCCATCTTTCCAATCAGTTTCAGTTCATCTGATACCAATTTTGCACCCAGGATTACTAGGTTTCAAAAAGAAAACTAAACTTACAATCTAGAACGGATAGTTGAACACAGGAGAAAGAACATACAGAAATAGTAAAACACACAGATAAAAATAGACAAGAATAACAATAATCATTTGAAGATAATTCTATGAACAGTTCAAGAGAACGGTGCCGATACTAGGTTACCGCTAGTATAATGAGGTGTTCATCCAAAAATTGTTTTTAGAATTGTTTTGAGAAAACAAATAGAAATAAAGATATGTTTTTATTGACACTACCTCCATCTTTCCAATCAGTTTCAGTTCATCAGAGATTTAATATCCTGAGGAGTCCAGCTGTGTAATTGCAATTTTTGCTCCTTGAAGATTGCGTGAGATTGGTTCGACAAGTTAGGTTTCAATATTACAGGGCAATGTTCAAAGGGTTACATGCTTCATAGCTTAATTTTTTCTAGGATTTAAGTTTAATGTAAAGTTGCTTACTATTTTAGCAGACCAATCTCAAGGGAGTTTTTGAAAAACAGAAAATTTATCATGTATAAGGTCTCTAGTAATAATAATGATAATAATAATATTAGTAATAACAATAATAAGAATTCAGCATAAAATAAGAATTCTTAGCCTCATTAAATGTGTTTATGAAGTATGAACTTAAAAAAATTATTCTTCAATCATATCTCAATAAAAGATAAGTTGAGAATTCAACATATACCTTATCTTCTTCAAGTTTCTGACGGAACTTCTCCCTTGCTTTTCTCTCTTCCTCATTCTCTGATTTCCGCAAGGCAATTATCATACAACAGGAAAATGAATCTATTTTAGTTTTAGGGGGCAAACAAATAAATTACATGAACGAAATTTCTTGAAAAAAACTATATTTTGACAAAAAAATAGACGTCTAACTGGATCAAGTGACAGAAACAAACTGCAAAAATGGGATCTGAATCCTGAATGGGACACCCCAAACCCCAAATTTTATAGTTGTAATACTCAAACTTATGGAGTTTGAAGTTCTCCTCAATTTTGTTACGACATTGGCTCACTTAACTCTTGCTTAACAAAGTTATGTCCATGAATTCACAAAAACGCTTTTAAATTGGGAATGGAACAGACCCTATAACAATCTTCAAAGAATAAACGAACCCAAATTCAGGAATGTAATAATGCAACTCAGCTTCCAGAGATTGAAACAAATTAGGTTCTAAGACAGTGAAACATCTTCTCTATCTTCATCAATAAACGAATCCAGATTTCAAAAAACATACAGTTTCAATTCGAACCCTAGAGATTCAAAACCTCTAAATAAAAAAACTCTAGATTCAGAAACCTAATTTCATTAAACAATTCACAATTTAGATACACTTCATCTATGAACATATGAGTAGGAGAGCAAAATGCATAAGATGTGAGAAATACAAACACATTTCAATTCACTCTTCAAAAATTTAATCAAACACTTTGCACCCCATAAAAACTAAGATAGAAGACACAAAAAGAAAGCAGAGAGAGAGAGCACCTGTACGAGAGAATCTGCAGTCGCTAATCAATTTTGCAAAATGGTTTGGAGGTTGAAGACGCCGAGCAAGGAGGGAAGAGCAAGGAAGGAGGGAGCAGGGAAGTCGAGGAGGAGCAGGGAAGTCGAGGGAGCAGGGAGGGTAGATGTCGAGTGCAGGGGAGCAGGGAAGGAGGAGCTTAGAGTGGAGTGTAGGGGAGCAGGGACGGTGGAAGTCGAGTGGGGGAGCAGGGAAGGAGGAGCTTTGAGCACCAAGTAAAAGGAGAGAGGAAAGAATCGAGCGCCAAAGAGCCCGCCCAATTTTTTTCAGTGTTTTTAGTGTAGCCACGGTTTTGAGCCGTGCCATTTTTTTTTAGCCACGGTTTTAAGTCGTTGGTCATTATAGCCACGGTTTTTACCGTGGCAAATAAACCAACGGTTTTGAGCAGTGGCCATGTTTTTTAGCTACGGTTTTAGGTCGTTGGTCATTATAGCCACGGTTTTTGGGCGTGGAAAATAAACCAACAGTTTTGAGCCGTGGCCATTTTTTTTAGCCACGGTTTTAGGCCGTTAGTCATTATAGCCACGGTTTTTTGCCGTGGCAAATAAATCAACGGTTTAGAACTGTGGCCATTTCCGCGTAGCTAAACATGCCTTTTGGTGTAGTGTTCCTTCGAATTCTTATTCATATTTTTTTTCTTCTAAACATCAATTTTTTTTCTTTTATAAGATCAATGACATGTTTTCCCCTTCTGCACAATGAAACATTTCAGTCCTGAGGATTCATGGAATATTTAGTTTCAGCTCTTTTTATTAGCCCATTCCAAAAACATATCAACCATACACATTCTCTGATACATTGGGTAAGGATAAAAAAACATGGGATATTACTCCCTAACTAGAGTAGGTAATGGAGATGGGTTAGCAAAGAAAAAGTCTATTCAAAGGCTCAAAGGGCTGCAAATGGATTTTATTATTAGGTAGGCTAAAAGGCTAAAGATTGGTTCAAAAAAAAAATGTCTATATCACTTCCTAAGCTCTAGTCGGTATTATGACATCTCAACTAAATAAACCAAGAAATTCTAGTGTAATAATTCAATTTTAACATCATTATCAAAGCAATCAATAAAAGAAACTAGAATAATGAGATCGTCAACGAGATAATGCGAACTCAAGCAAAGTCAGAATTTATTTAATAACCCTCAAGAAAAATAGAATATCTTGAAACTCACAAGGTTATGTCTCCACTATTATTCTAAGGCTTTCTAGTTAATATCTCACTGATTACTTCAAATAATGCTAATTCGGCTTATAGTGCAAGAGTGGTCGAGTCGAAAAATATCATGAAATATATTTAACTTAAAGATAATATAAAACCTTACATTTTCCTATTGATATATAAAAGTGACAAATGAAAGCATGCATTTCTCAAATTTAAAATCATACTACATTTTCTTCAACGGAAAGGAACTCAGATTTTGAATGCATTTTCAAATCAAAATTTTTTCACACAATCATAATCATCTATGTATTCAACTGAGATTAGTTAAATACAATAGTCAATTAGTAGAATTAAGACATACATTTCAGTTCAAAACTTTGAAAAATGTACAAAAGCTCATAAACCTTACCCCTGAACCTAAACCAAACATTGTCCTCAATGTATAAATTAAGGATCGTGACAAATGAAGGAATATGAAAAGATGAAGGTTAGAATGATATTACCATGGTGAAGTTTTTACCAATTTTGACGAAATCGTCCACCAATGAACGCTCAAAAAATAAGAACTGTGGACTCGTCATGATAAATTGATAAAAAACAATATAAGACACAAAATAATGTACAAATGAAAATATTACATGTATTAGTTGTACGTCAAAATAGTTACGGAGCTACTAAGTATGAGTGTAATGCAACTAAAAAGAACTCGAAAATCAATCCAAACTAACCATAATGACACAACTGAAGCTGGGCTGCCTCTCATGAGCGCTTGGTTTAACGTTGTTAGCTTGAAACATATTCTTCCTCATAAGTGATGTACCATGAAATGAAAAGGAAAACATAGCAAACACCCTCCTGCAAAAGTGGCAAGGAATCATATAGCAACAACCTAAAAAGTTGAGGATCCGTCCAACAAATAGTAGCAACCACATGCGACACAATATATACTAACACATCCCAAAAGCGACGAAGGCGTCATTCATAATCATAGAGAAAATGCAAATGAACTTGCATTCTTAGAAAATCCGTGGGGACCTTGAGTATAAAGGGCTCACAAACTATATCCAACAAATGACTCCTGCCTACTCCTAAAAAGTGACATCTTAAGTCAGGTTACAAATCAGAAGTTTGAATATGTATCACAATAAGATGGTCAAAACTGAAATCATCCCTTAAAAACAATGGATCCACATAGATAGCGTCAATCAATATGAAAGGGATAGAGAGATGTATATAGATATATCGGGTGGTACAGGCTCATCATAACATAATTAATTACACCAAGATGATGAGTTAGATAACTCAACAACACCCCCAAACCTAGAGTTAGCACTACCTATGACATGTAGTCTCTCATTAGATGCATTTTCCGATGACGACTTGACTATATCTTGAGTTATGGGATAATTCGTAACGTGAAAATAGTCGAGGCAATACTTCAAATAATATTGAGAATCAACTTCATGTAGGAGTCACTAGGAAGACATATATCAAATGGGTCATTATGAAAAGGTGGGGAAGGGAATGGGTCAGAAAGCAAAGTAGTTTCGATCACATTATCCTCAGAAGCATCATCTGACTCGGGTTCCGATGTGCTATAGTTGTGGATTGACCCTATGGGTTTTGAACAAAGTGACTAGGAACTCTTCCAAATTCTTTTTAGACAATGCCTCAGTAATATGATTCACAACTATCTCAAGTCTATTGATGGATTGAGATTGGTGTTGAATCATGGCTTTTGACTCTAACATAGCCTGATAATCATGTTCAAGCAGTCATTCAATGCGCTGCATAAAATGGTTAAACGTTTTCTCTAAACTAGTGTTGGATGGAGGAGTTTAGTTAAATTGAGGCATAACATTATTAGGGTCTTGAGGAGCCTATGAGAAAATATGTCCCCCTAGGTGTGAGTTATAAGCCTAGGAGAGATTTTTTATTATTGGAAAAATCAGGGTTGTAATAGTTGGACTTTGAATTATAACGAGGTCGCCAATTAGCATTAAAAGAATGAATTTGCTTAGTGAAATATTTAGGATAATCATATTGCAAATCACAATCAACTGTAGAATGACTAGGACTCGAACATGCAACACAATCCTCAAATGAAACATTAGTGGAAGGTAGGGATTGAGTCAAATTCATAATTGCGTCTAATTTCTGAGCCATCGTCATAAAAACTGTTTTGAGGTTTGAGGTAGAAGGCGAAAAGTAATCCTTGAAGTCTTTCTCTTCACCATTTCCTTGGTCTCAAGATTTATATTTTATTTATTTATTATTTTTATATATATATGCATGCCTAACCACTATATGAAGATGACCTAACTCTAAAAAAAAAAAAAAAAAAAAATGGAACCCTAAATGACACCTAAATGATACGTAGATAAAATGAATGACAGATGACCATAGAGCTTTGTTACTAATGCAGGGCTGAATTTCAATTCAATTTACCTAACCATGGGAGAGGCACGGGAATTTCCTATCAATCGCCACTACAAAGTTGCTCCTACCTCTTTTTCCAATTTATAGCTCAAAGTGAAATGTCAGTTCAAAAAATGTTCCCAGATAGGATATGTTCCTTAACTCGACCAATTTAAACTGTGAAACTTCCAAAAAGGGTCCCTATGAGCGTCACAACTATCTTAGATTGTGTTTAACCTATCCGCGGGAGACGGCACGAAATTTTCAACTCAATCCTGCCACTATTCAAATTTGCATGCAATACTACTTAGAACAACCAAAACACAAGTGATCACATAGAAACCTCTTGCATATGCGGCAGGTAGAAGTTACCTCTGGCGTGAACCTCTTTTGGGTAACTTGCGCGAATCGTACTTTTTCACTTTGTTCCCACTTGAGCTCCTATGTGTGTGACCGCTTGCAAAATAAATAAAAAATCAATTAAAACTCAAGTAAATAAAACAAACAAGAAAGCGACTCCTAACATTGTTCCTAAACAAAAAACATTATACATAATTTATAAACTAGTGAAAACAGACCCTAAATTTTGATCGTACCATTACAGTCCTCGGCAATGGCACCAAAAACTTGATGGAGATTTTATCAAGCTAAATTAATAGGCTAATAAACCTTAGTTTTAATACCACAAGTGCACGACTGTCTAACTAGTAGACAGTGGCAAATACGGATCGATCCCACGATGATTGACAAGACAATCGAATTCTAAAACCTATTTAAACAAATTTAAAGTTGGGGGTTACAACAGATGCAAATTACTAAATTAAGAGAATTAAATTGAACAACAAAAAATTAAATCGATGAGATGATGAGAGAGTGGATCGAGACATCGAATCCACCACAAGTTCTTCGAGATTTGTTTAACCTAAATTATTGTTTTCGAGATTCATGATGACTAATCTAAAGATTAATCTACAATCACAATTGATTTCAGCAAAGGCGTAAACCCTAGCATTGCATGTCTTTCTACGGCACACACAATCACAAATTTAAATTAATTGATTAAAGTAGGCTTCGAATATCAATAATGGGAACTTCTAACTACTGATTATTCTAGGATCTTATACCGGATATAATCAGTGAAAGCAAATGATTGAAATTCAGAAATCAATTGTATTTAACATTCAAGCACATAGAGATTAATAAATTTAGATACGACAAACTCTAGGAAACCCTGTGGTTTCATCTTCGCCTCGGCGCAGGTCTGCGGGGTCTAGAAGATCATGGGGAAAGAGGTCACAGCACTAGCGTAGGTGAAATTCATCTCAGCACAAACACGTGTTACAAAAAGGAGCTGTAGGTGGACTATGGTGGCTCAAACAAAAACCTAGCGTGCAAATAGCCAATTTATTAAAAAATAAGTTGGTTCCCTTTTCTCATCTATGTGTCTTCATCCTCTCCATAAGAGAGGCTCCCTGCGACTTGCTGCTTCTTTGGTTCTTCTTCGTCCGAACCTGGTACCTGTAGGAAAGAAAAAGAGATGGATGAAAATAGAAAGAGACGAAGTAGTGGCTCGACGGTGGCTGGACAGCTGCTAGTGCTATGTTTTGGGGCGTGCTGGACGGTGCGAGTTGCATTCGTTATGTTGGGACTCTCCGATGAGGGGTGGCTGAAAGAGACAGAAATAAAGGAGGGGAAGTAGAGAGAGATGGATGAGTTCGTTAGTTAAAGATATAAAGGCCGTGAAGAAGATGGAAGTTCACAAGAAACAGAGACGAAAAATAGATGATGGCTGTCGGTTGTGTGAAACAGGGTGAGGGAAAGCTGACAGTTTCTATTTGTGATGATGAAGACTGATAGGGGAGAAATAGGAACTGTGATGGCGTGATGGTAGTGGTCGTGTTCCCTATTTCAGTTTCAGTGGCTGCAAGAAAGTACGAAGGAGGAACATCGGTTGTGAAATGGTGATGATGGCAAGGTTATGGTGGTTGCACTGCCAGTTCTTCTATAGAGTGAGAGTCGCTGGTAGGGTGATGGTGGTGATGGTGCGAAGAACAAAAGATAAGGAGAAAGGGACGTTATGGTGGTTGGTTAGTGGCAAGAAGCGAAAGTTTCTGTGTCTCTGCCAAGGAGGAAAAGAGAAGAGTGGAAGGGAAGAGAATAAAAAGAGAGGTGAGAATGAGAGAGGAGGAGGAAAAATAAGAGAGGAAGCCTAAATGGGGTTCTCCCCATTTTCTCTTGGTTAGGTTAGGTTTGAGATTTTAAGTCAACATTTAGGCTTGGGCTTAGGTAAAATTAGGTGGATTTGGGTATTCGAGTTAGGCTTAAACATATGATAATTGACTTGTCATCCGTTACTGTGTATTGCGGTTTGGACCAGCCATATGATCATTCCTTGAATTGCTTCCATAACGCGATTTCATCATTTACGCTCAAATTCCTACAAAAAAATGAAAAACAAATAATTAGAATAAAATATAATAATCTAAACACTAACATATATAAATTAAGGGATATATTATGTAATAATTACATGAATATCAGTGAGCATCGCGGAGGAATCAGCCTTGACCTCATCAAGAAAAGCCAGTAATTACTGCACCCTTTGTTCAACGATGTCGCGATTTTTAGAGTGCTCTATCATGTCATGCACAACCTCATCATGAAGCGCCTTTTCGATGGAAAGCTATTTCTCCACATCGTGAAACATGAATGATTGACGACTAAATCAGCTCTCAACGACTAGCGCGCCACAGACCGATCCCATGCACCCTCCACCTCGGCCAAAGAAGTTTGAGCAACCTCAACCGCTTTAATCCGTTTAGAACATCACGCTTTTAACGCGTTATATTGATAAAGAACATGGAAAATACCAATAGCAGCACGGAAAGCGTCCTCTCCAGAGAAATAACAAGATTGTAATTAACTTGGTGACTCAAATCCATCACCCCGCATAGGCAAGGTGGGTCATTCCGTCCATTACTAGCCTGACACCGTCCTCAAGATGAAGGCTAAAATCCAGCACGGGAATCGAAGGCCTCTCCACCGATAGTCAGTGCCATTCATTAATCAGCTTACGTACACCGCCCTGCATGCCAAGACGGAAAAACCAGCAAATTTTCCATCTAATTTGACCTGAATCTCTTCAGGAGTAGGTTCCTTCCAACTGATTCGTGAATGAAGAACACGAGGATTCGATAGTATGGAGGAAACATCACCCACACCCGGGAAAGAAGAAGGAACAACAGGTGAACCATCCTCACCCTCATGTTGCTCAATAGAAACGAAACTAATGGCAGTCCCAACAAAAGCAAAATAGCTCAAGCAGGCTGTAGAATGAGGGATCTTCACCCCTCCATCAACATGAGGGGACGAAGAATTAAAATACTATGCCTCGAGAACTCGATCATGGTTGCCAAGCTCCTTAGACTAGACAACAGCCAGCTAGAGCATTTTGTCATCTAAGGATAGAGGGTCCTCATTAGAAAACTTAGCAGCATCAAGGCCGCCATAAGTAGAGAGGTGCCTCTTTTTGTCATCGTCCAGGGAACAACAGCCTTCCCTCAAAGGAGAGCATTTTGTATCTCTCACACTCCTCTCAATGGAAACTTCATTTCTTCTACCTTCTGCAGGGAGCAACAAGCCTTCCCTCAAAGGTTCTCTATCAACAAAACCTCAGTAAAGAGAAGTTATGACGCACAGAGTCACACAAGCCGTTTCTTTTTCGGACACACGGTCAGAAGTAAAAAAACAACCTCTTCGATAGACTAATAGGCCTCGATATTTTTCTCTTCTTGGAAGACGGACCGGTAGCACCACTGACAGGAGCATTGAGATCCGTAATGCCCGATCTCACTTTCCCGATACTACGACAACGTTATCACCTTCAACAGCGGTCAATTGTTCGTTATCACTTTCTGATAGGTGACCAAAGGAACTCCGAAAGCTCAGGAATTGCTCATTGATAACCTGTTTCTTCAGCGATAAATTGTAGATTTCGTCCCTGATAAGAACTCGATAATACTAATATTGCCGAACTCGTAAATTGGAAATAAGCCAGATTCGACAAACTTATAAAACTAATCTCGTGACGAAACCTTTGATATAGTCATTGAGATTGCCAAGACACACAGGAAAATGAATAATAGGGTTTCACACTAAACCTCACCAAGAATGTAAGATTCTAGAGTTAAAGGAAATACCGGAAATGATGGCCCTGGACATACGTGGAAACCATAATCTTCCAACTGTTCAGGCCCATCTGAGATGGAGGAATTCCCAGAAAATCCAGATAAGACAAGAATAGCTCCGGAACTCAAAATCAAAGACTAGCATAGAACATACGAGGGTAAAGTGCAATATATCCCTTTCTCGGTAAGGACTGTCATTTTCATGAGGAAGAACGATCTCAAGGTCAGAAGATAAAGCATAGTTGGAACGGACACTATCCAAGGTAGCCTGAGAAGCCTTCTTTGGGGAACAAATGAGCCTCACAGGTAGCAAGTTGATCACCATCCAATAGGTCGCCTGTAGACATCGCAAATAGGCAAGGAAAGACGAAAAAAAACAATGGAAAAGAAGAAATAACACTAACAAAGATGGCATAAAGAAGGGAACGAAGTAGTCACAACACCCTTTATATAAACGAGCAACGAAGAGATTGCTCACGGAGTGAAATACGGGGACATAATGGCATGCTAAACTCCAGAAAATGTGCGCAAAAATGAACAAACAAAGAAGTAATCGAGACAATCAACTGACCGATAGTTATTAACAACATTAAGGTCAGTGTAGAAGGGCGATCGAAATACCAACCATCACACAGTTAGTAGATACGTGAACATACCCACTAACTAAGGGGGCAGTAGCTGATGTTACATCAAAATAGACCAATTATCACATTTGTACACGTGGCATAGAGACTCATTACGAGGATATAACATCCAACTTATTGTGCCAGCTCATAAAACCCATGAAGAATAAAGCCAATTACTGACACTCAGACAAGGAACGCCAATGAGGAGACGTAAACAGGGCCCGAATCCAGCTCGAACAAATCAGAGCGAGTTTAGGCCCGACACGAATTCTTTCATAAATAAGAGGAATGTTGCACCAAAAAGAGTCTTGGAGGGAGTCACGCCTCCACGGACGTCTTTCCATTAAGGAGGAGACTATTACGAGAAACATCTCCTTCCGTTGCGCCTCACATTCTTAAGTCACGCCGATAGTTAACTTCAACATTATAAAAGGTAAAGGAAACATTCGACAAAGATATGCAATTTTAATTGAATTTTATCCAAATTTATTTCCTTCTTCCAACAGACTTACTAACTTATGCATCCAAGTTCCTTCTCGTACACAGATACTAATTAAGCATCGAAATACATTTTGTATGGAAAAGTACACCTCGTCAGATGTCATCTAAAGCCAAACCCAAAAGTGTAGCTATTTTTCTATTTAAAAAAAAAGAAAAAATAATGAAACTTGATGGGGTTTCTCTTCTAATTTCATACAAAGCCTATTCAAAATAGATTTGGGTATTCTCTTCTTCTCGCAAACCCTCTCTCTAATCTCTCCTCTTATGTTTTCCTGCAACTTTCCACTACCACCCACAACCGGACCTCCTCTTCTACTATTGAGACTCTCACTGGTCTTTTCCTCTCTTCAAGAGTGTTGGGAGATGACCTAACTCGTCTAAACTAGCAACACGACTGAGTCTCAATGGAAATCTCAATCGAATTGTTCACCATTTCGCAACCTCCCATCTCTCCCTCGAACCTCTTCATCTATCGTCGACTCTGTCGAAGCATTTTTCTTCGATTGCGATGTTTTCTTCTTCTTCTCTATTGTCAATCTTCTTTCAATACTATTTATTTGAATGGTAAATGTTGAGTACTTAAGTTACTGTGGTTGTGTTTCAATCTATTCTAGTACAGAACGACAAACTAAAAACATGTGCACCAATCGATATCTTTTTCATTTCTGATCGATCTAATCCGCCATTATCAAATAAGTTCCACCTTCTTGCTGCTTCAACACTCTTCTTCTTCTTCTTCTCTGCTAGTCACTCTCTGTCAGCCACTTTGTAATAAACCCAATCAGATATCAAATAATTCGAATAAGGTCTCTCCTCCCAGCACTGTAAACTTTATTTCTTCAAAAGATTTGTTTTTTTTTTTTTAATTTCTCTAGTTGGAACAATGGTTTTTACTGTGATCACAAATCCAGTACTTTTCAGAAGATGGGTCTCATGTAATGTGTTATTTGTGTCTTATGTTCCCAAATTCTTTATAAATTTAGCTCATTTTTTGTATTTTAAGACCCCTGTTTGGATATGTGCTCCGAGGGTTTCAAATTGTGTTTTAGTGCAAAACTATTGCACAAAGTTGTAGCTTACCAATTTGTCATTCCGATTGTTGAGTTTGGCTAAATTTATTGTAAAACTTAATGGAAAGTTAAAGAGATCCATGATGGACAATGTTTCTCGTCAAGCGAATCGTAGAGCTAAGAAGCGCGAAACCTCAAAGGCTTGAGGAATATTTAGGGCTCGTTTGGTTACTCGATGGAATGGGAATGGGAATGGGAATGGTAATAGGAATGGTAATAGTAATGGGAATGGTAATGGGAATATGTATGTTTGGTATACTTTTAAAATGGTAAGGTGGTAATGTAAAATTTATTTTCAAAAATACCTTCACTTAGTTAAAATGGGGGAGGGTGAGGAGGATAAAAATGGTCATTATTTAACTTTGACCATTACAATGGGAATGGTAATGGCCATTCATAGGGGGGAGGTAGAAATGGCCATTACAACCAAATCTGTAATGAGAATGACCATTACGATGGTTTTATGTGATACCAAACGCAGGAATGTCTTTGACCCATTACATTGTAATGGTCAAACCATTACATTACGACGGTCAATGGGCTAACCAAACACGCCCTTAGTGTAATGTTTATTTGAATATGATCTGAATTAGGTTCCAAATAGTTAAATGTACTTTGGGATGTATGCAGATGTTATAGTTGATTTGTTTTCACCATCAAGAAGAATGTCAATGCAAGATTATCCACTGAAGATTGTGTGGAAAGGGGGTTTTATCCATTTAGTTCTTGTAGCACCCATCTTATGGATGCTACTTATTCTCACTATGTTAATGTTTCATGTCTAGTCTTGCCAATCTTCTACATATGTTGTTTCAGGTATAGTGTCAATTTTCCAATTTCTTTTCAGCAAAAATAACCAGAGAAGGGGTTTGGTTCTATGGCTGACAGCTCAGCCACCAGTAGCAGCGACAAATGGAAAGACCTTAATGAGCTCCTCTTGCAACCCAACAGCATCATTGGCAACGGCTTTGAACCAGGCGCTGAGGTTTTGTTCTACGAGTTAGATTTGCTAGAATAGTTCTTACTTTATGATGCAGTCGATGTTCGCTCCCAGTTTTGACTCTGTTCCTGCTGACCTGCTAAGTAACGTACGTGGGCCATAGACCACCGTGGGGTGGCCGATGGCACTCCGATGCTAAAGTCTGACAGAGAGCTGAGGAAGGTGTAATGTTGTAACATGGATTTTAGTGCATACCTTAGCTTACCAACCTCATGTCTTATTTATAGTGCAAGGAGTTCTAGTTCAACTAGGCCATCTTAAGCATTGTTTAGGGAAGAGATTTTCGTGAAAATTCCGCTCTAATTAAGAGTCATGGTGTAGGAGGGAAGTTTCCTGTTAGCTTTGGACTCCAAGATATGCGAAAGATAGTTATCAATCCAAGAGCAATTTGTGGAAGGGAGTTTTATGTGGAAGATACTCTGGTGTTTGCTTCGAAGTTGGAAGCAAAGAGCAACTGTAGTTGCCCGTTTGAAGCTGATCTTCGATATACTTGCCTGAAATAGACTTATGGGTATCATGGATAGTTGTGAAACGTGTTGGCTTAGTATGTTGTGAGAGATCGAGTCCGCTTGGCGGACTGAAGTTGAGCGGGCTTAGATCCACTTGGGTTAGATCTGTGTTGGGCCGATGCTTCAGCACCTAATTCCTCGAGATCATCTTGACACATGTTCGGCTCAGGAGTGTGACCGTTTTTTATGTATCATCAGCTACTCCACCCGAGTTAGCGAGACGTCACATCGGTTCACTAAGTCATTTCTTGAAGGGATGTAACACTCATGATGATTGAGTTTGAATCATTGATTGAGTAGCACACTACATTAATTGGGCAATTGTCAGATCGGCGGAAAAGAGGCAAGAACCTATTCCATATATAAGTAATCCGCAGTGTTGATGCTGACCTTTCCGCTTCACTTGCTTTTGAAGATATTGTTTTGAAAGGTTCATTCGTCTTCATCATCAATCATGGTTGAGTAAGCTTTTCTGGTTTGAAATGAGGTTCCGCCTGCTAAGGGGCGTGTGAACCTGATCCATCCGCATGGCACGTGGTTTGGAGGAAGTTACCTTAAATTGACTAGTGATCTGCAGGTACAATCCATATGCCAGGGTCGACTAGGATCTTCCTGTGCTCGTGCCATGCATGCGACTTGGCCCATGGGCCCGCAGAGGAAGGGCTAGGGTTTTCTGCACGGTGCATTGTGTTATGTAAAGCGTAGATCGCACAGTGACATGTGTACAACGCATGTTACGTGACTGTTGAGTATCGGTTATTCCCTCTCAATTGATGGGGTTGCGTGTGGCGCTATTAATTGATTGACGTGTTTTTCATAGTTTCCTTGGGAACCGTCGTCTTCCTATTTTTCAGACGTTATTCAATGCTTGGCATTTATTGCTTGAGTGCCTATTTGGTGAACCATTACATCTATATAATGGTGTTTCCCAATAGTTGTTGGCAGCATCTTTCGCATAGTTTATTTCTTGTAATGTTTTTGTTTGAAAAAGAAGTTTTGGATTTTCCAAACGCTGAAGAAGATGGTTTGGGTTTTCCAAAGGCTGAAGTTGTATCTCCGTGTTTGAAGTCTCCGAGTGTTCTGATGTTTATGACGTTCTGGCATGGCCATAGTTATCGTTATGCGTGGTGACCTGCTATGGGTGGGCACGTAGTTGATATGCAGAGGTCACATATTTCCTTCTCATATCGCGGAGAAGTTGTAAGGATTTACTTCCAAGGGAAGAGTTTGTCTTTATGAGAATATGCCTTATCTTTTTTCCTGAATGTTTGATCTCAGAGATAGCATCCGCATCCAACTCCATGGTGGTCTCCTCCATCGCTTCTCGATTAGCTTTGTCTCCCTGCCTCGTGCTGGGGTTTGGGATTTGGAGACGAAGAGGAGTTGGACATGATTCCTGGATGCCCCTCTCACCTCTGCTAGCGAAAGGTGCACTATACCTATGGTGATAGCTCACTGCAGGACTCCCGATTGCCGATTTTGTACCCCCATATATCAGATTTGATGGTTTTCGCATCTTCACGTCATTTGTGAGGTCAAGCAGTACGAGCAAGTCCTTACTCCATAATTTTTGGTATCCGCCTCAGGACGCCTGCAGTATGTACTCTTTTGTATCTGCATCAGGGCGTTCGCAGTATGTAGTTTTTTGTATCCGCCTCAAAATGCTTGTTGTTACACCTTTCCAATAATCAATAGAATTTGTTTCTGTAATTTTTATTTCTTACTTGATCGGAAATCACATAATTCTCTTTAGAAGTCTAAACTCAATATTGACTTTGGAAAGGGAAACAAACAACTGTAATTCAAACTAACTGTTGATGGGGAAGAAGTAATCAAGACCTTAAAACCAGTCCGGAGTGCCTTAGAGGATCTTTCGGCGGACTATTGAGGTGTCGAAAAGTCTACTGAAGAGTAAACCGTGTAGATGGGCGGATCTCCTTTCTAACCGAGTGTCGGGAGGATGTGCCCCTGCTTGACATGGCCTTCTTATCTTGCCTAGCGGAAGAACTTGATATGTTGTACCACTTGAATCTAATGTCTCCGCCGGTGACTGGGTTGGCACTGGATTGTACTGCTCCGCAAGATGCTACTGAATCTGGGAACACTCTATCTGTTTCAGTGTGGCGTAATGGTAGCCTCATGTCGCAGATTGGTCTGCACGTATTGTCAATTTTTGGGCGAGTATCATGTAGACATGTTTTATCTTTTGAATGAAAGTACTATTTTCCCTTGCATCATAGTATTTGATTTGTAGACTGTAAGGTTTGTACTGTCAGGCGGAATTTTTTGTTAGTTCAAATATATGGCTGTGTTGTGTTGCTGTCGCGGCAGATTAGGGGTTGACTAGCGGGAGTCATCGTTTGTCAAGAGTTGACAAAATTCTTTCAGTCGTTTTCTACAATGACTGCCTCGGTGTTGGCAGATTAGCACTTACTTTTGCCTCCATTCCTTGGGTCACTGTTGTCACATCCCGATCCAACTGTCACGACCCAATTTTAAAAGAAAACAAAAATCCCAAAATCCACGTAGGATTATCCGTTTTCGCAAAATTCGAGACATGAATTGTCATTCGCTAAAAGCAACAATCGGCATCTATGAGAAATAGTCACTTGCATATTTTACCAAATTGGAGGAAAATAAAACAACGGATCTAAAATCCCATCAAAAGGAAGAAGAAAGAAAAACTGTGAGTTTCTTTTCCCTAAATTAATTTTATGTTTTATTTCTATTCTCTTTTGATGCCTTTTGGAATATTGTTTGATGTGTATGAGTTGTGTCAGCAAAAATAAGTTTGATGTGTATGAGTTGGAATAAGTACATGCAAAATATTAGACATTGATTGTTTTCATATTAATAAGTATATACAAACTAATCAAATCCAGCAATGGCATATATTTAGTGGCAAAATAATATTAGACATTGACTATTTTGGGTTAGTGAAGCAGTTATTGATGGTTTAGATTGGTTTGCAAATTTGGGGTGGTTTCGAGGTCACTTCAGCATGTTAGTTTTTAGGATCTTTTGTTGAAACATCATTTTTATATTCATTTTGTTATGAAATAGTATTTATGTGGTAATGTACAATAATGAGATTTGCAATTATTATGGTTGTGGATACATATGTTGAACTTTATATGTTCACAATACTTAAAGTAAAGATATACTTCCTGATGGATTTTATTATGCTCAATAAGGAGCTAATATTAAAAACACAATTTCTCCATGCGCATAGTACTATAAAATACTATTGGTTTGATCACCAGATAGTTATAAGGTGTGGTTTAGGAATATTCTATGTTTCCCCGAAAAAATGGGTTGATAAATGACAAAATGTCATTGTGAAAGAAAGCTGTGATATCACAATAAAGGATATGGATAAACTTTGGTTCCTGAAAATTTAAATCACCTGGAATGGTTTCACTTAGAACTACCACACCTCTTTGGTTTATTATTTTCCCCTCTCTTACTAGAGAAACTAAATAACCTGTTGGTTGTCTTGCGGAGGTCGGGTACGTATTTCCTACTAGAGAAACTAAAATAACCTTTGGGTTAGTCTTGCGGAAACGAGGTGAATTTGTATGCCTAAAATAGGCTTGGATATTTATCCGTAAAAAATGTGGCGTGACTTTATGCGCATTGATAGCCAAATAGTGACTTTTGTTACTCATATAGTTAAGAGTATCCGGTGATGCATGCCTGTATGTGATGTGTTCCCACTTAGGCATGGATGACGGAGAAGTCCTCCTTTATATGAGAGAGGCATACGGGCATGTATGTTCGGCACAGAGGTGGTGCGAATGTGGTATCGTCTAAGTGATCAATCCGTTAAAAGATGAATCAAAATTCAAAAAAAAATGAGTAAATTATGTTTATATTGTTTCTAACCTTTTTCACACAGGATGGCAAGTCCACTAATATTTCTGTCGGACAGACTTGCCATAGTCAACTCCTACAGTGTAAGTGTAAGTAAATGCATTTTTATTTGTTAATATTAAATAATGGCCTCGTGGCGAAACTACCTATTTGTTTTGGTTCTTTTGTAGCATTTTATTGTTCTGTCCAGTCATTAGATTTCTTTTATTTATTTTTGGGGAACAAGAAATTTCACACCAGCTTTATTGCTGACCCAAGTGGGCTTTGGCTTCTAGGGTACATTCCTTTGGGAATGATGCCAATTAGCCTTTCAGGTTTAGAGATTCACGTCTCGAGTTTTGGGGAAACGGATAATCCTACATGGATATTGGAATTTCATTTCTAAAAATCGGGACGTGACAACTGTAACCTGTGCAGAGCGGGATAGGCTTTGTGCATCGAGAGCTATTGTCATTAGTTTCAAACTGATTAAGTTATGCTTGGTAAGTTCGGGGACCATTGTCTGTATCAAAAGCAACGATCCCTTGGCGAGTCGTCGTCACCAGTGGACAAGTGTTGACTAAACTCCCACATCCTCAGCCGTCACGACCCACGCGTAGCAGATTATACTTTGGGCACCAGAAGCCATCGTCATCAGTCGCGAACTGACTAAGCTTACCTGACTAATTCGGCAATCATCGTCTGCATTGAGGGAAATGATCCCTTTGCGAGTCATCGTCATCATCGAACAAACACTTACTAGATTCCTACTTCCTTATGCGTTGTGACCCGCGCAAAGCAGATTAGCCTTTGGGCACCAGAAGCCATCGTCATCAGTCGCGACCTGACAAAGCTTACCTTGCTAATTCAGCGATCATCGTCTGCATTATGAGCAATGATCCCTTGGCGAATCATCGTCATCAGCGGACAAACACTAACTACACTCCCACTTCCTTAGTTGTCGTGACCCGCGTGGAGCATATTAGGCTTTGCGCCCCAGAAGCTGTCGGTGATCACTAGCATGCAAACGCTGACTAGATTCCCACTTTATCAGCTGTAGTGACTCGCGCGAAGCTGATTAGGCTTTGGGAATCAGAAGCCATCGTCATCAGTCATGAACTGACTATGCTTACCTGGCTAATTTGGCGATCATCGTCTGCATTGACAACAATGATCCCTGGGCGAGTCATCGTCATTAGCTGACAAACGCTGACTAGACTCCCACTTCCTCAGTCGTCTTGATCCGTGCGGAGCAGATTAGGCTTTGGGAAAATGTCTGAGTCTGGCTGTAATCGAGGTTAGCAAGGGTTAAAATGGACGACGGTGGAAGTTTTGGTAAAATCTTAATAATTTATTGAGAATACTTTTTGAGATGTTCTCCATGATCGTTTTAACCTGTCGCCGTCGGCTTCTTCCATCCAGTATGTTCCCGGCCTGTTAACCTTAGCAACTTTGTAAGGTCCTTCCCAATTCGGATTTAGCTTTCATGTTCCGGCATCTTTGATGTTTTGCTGGGTCTTCCATGCTATTCCCTGGTATCCATTAGCAACGGGTGGATTTTGTCGTGTGAGCGTCTCCACCACCTTGATGACCTGTTGTATTTGAGACGTTAGCACCTCGATTCTAGGGTTCGTCCTTACTACCGTTGGCACAGGGGCGTGAGTAGGCTGCCCGTGCATGGTAGGAACTAGTATAGGGATAGCCGGAGCGTTGATGTGTCCTCTAGTTCATTGTTGCGTAACTTGTTGGTCACCATCTCTTTAGGATTTGGTAGGCGACGACGCTTAGTATAAAGTAAAGAACTATGTTGTCTCCACGGATGACGCCAAACTGATACAGTCGATTTTTGCTCCCTATTTTGACCATGTTCCTGCTAACCTGCACAAGTAATGTACGTGAGCCACAGACCTCCGTGGGGTGGCCGATGACACTCTGATGCTAAATCAAACAGGGATCGGAGGAAGGTGTAATGTTGCAAAAGGGATTAAGTAGCATACTTTAGCTTACCAACCTCATATCTTATTTATAGTGCAAGGAGTTTTGGTTCAACTAGGCCATCCTAAGTGGAGTTTAGGGAGGCGATCTTTGTGGAGATCCCTTTTTAATTAATAGTCGTGTTGTAGGAGGAAAGTTCCATGTTAGCTCTGCACTCCGAAATACGTGGGAAATAGTTGTTAATTCAAGAGCAATCCGTAGAAGGGAGTTTCCCTGTGTGGAAGATACTCTGGTGTTTGCTTCCAAGTTGGGAGCAAATAGCAGTTGTAGTTACCCGTCCGAAACTGATCCTCGAGATACTTGCCTGAAGAGGACTTATGAGTATCGTGGATAGCTGTGAGACGTGTGGGCCTAACATGCTGTGAGAGTTATGGTTCGCTTGGTGGACTGAAGTTGAGCGAGCTTAGATCCATTTGTTCGGATCATGAGTGTGACTACTTTTATGTATCATCACTTTCTAATGGAGAATGCGGACTTTTTGGCTACTACATTGCAAGGTCGTACCAACAGCGGTTCTGCATGCCACGTTCGAAGCAGTTCTAATGCTAGTGTTGTTCATCCAGATAAACTTTATTATGTTTAGCTTGGTGATGATGATGAATGATTTAAGGATGTTGTGGGTATGAATAGATGTTGATGAGTTAAGGAGCTTTGTTTTACTATAGTAGACTTCGTGTTTATTTTGACGTCAACATGGTGTCACTTGATATCATTATTAAACTTTCGTAAACTTGTTTGACGATGATATATTTTGTATTCGGTTATGTGATTTTGCATATGCAATATTTTGTGATGAATGGAAATTCAACTAATTTAATTTTGAAATTGTGCATGACAAAAAAAAATTAAGTGGCCTCGTTTGAGAATATATACTATTAGACAGCTACAATAAATGGGTGAAGAGCGAATCATCACAAATATAATAAAAATGTGAAGAAGAATTCTTCACAAGTAGATAATTTTAATGTTTTAAATCACAGGCGTGACAAACTATTCCTCATGTATAAATTACATAAGTGAGAAAAGATTCCTTGCAAAACATTACTACACATGATATTGTGTTTCGCCAAAAAAACATTGTAGAGTGACGAAAACTTCGTCATCCATGTTGTAATTGTATACTCGAGAGTTTAAGTTTCTGTGAGGAACCACATGCCACATAAGCTGACTGTCTGTGACGGGTAAGCAATTTTTCATTGTATACTTTCCTTAATGTACTTTATGTAACGAACGCTGTGAAAGCTGTTATTCCTAACATTTAATGAAAAGCAACGAATTTACATAGTTTGGTGAGGAAAACGTTCTTCAGCAAAGCCCTATTTTCTTGTAGTGCCTCATCATGATCTAGGTTCCATCTATGCTTGCAGTAATCCTAAATGGATAGGATAAGGCAAAGTTTATCATTAAAGGTAAGCATAAAAGGATGTGTAAATTCATCCCTAGACATGGTCGAGGCTGATCATGTCATTTAGGTCATTATTATTGTTAATCATCATGCTCCTCTCATTATACCTGGAAAGATGGTTTAGTAAAAGTTTCATGTTATTACCTTAAACTGAAAGATTTTCCATTGATTATGTGTGTTTAACTTGTTTTAAATGAAAATTCGAGCCATCGTTGTGTGTTTCTTTGTTGGGCTAAATGTAGGTGGTGTTGGCATAGGGGAAAATTTGTCTTTATTGTTCAAATTTGTTATTTTATTTTGAACTGTGTGATTCATTGTGATTTGTAATTTCTGAAACATTTGTATACAGAGGTAGAGTTATGCATGAGCTCAAAGGCACATAGTTGTGTAGAGAAGCATGCACATAAAGTAATACATGCGTGCACTTGAAGCCACGTATAATGGAGTGTCTGAGACACAGTAAGGGCGTGTTTGGCCTTTTGACCGTTGTAATGTAATGTCCATTAAAATGGTCAATTACATTCCTTTGTTTGGTGAAGCAAAAAAATATTGTAATGGTAATCTCCATTACAGATCTGGTTGTAATGGCCATTCCTACCTCCCCCCTATGAATGGCCATTACCATTCCCATTTTAATGGTCAAGACAAGTGTAATGACTTGTTTGCCCTCTTCTCTTCCATTACTCTTGCCAAACAAGTTAAGAGGAACGAATCCATCACTGTCGGACAACTCTTTCTCAACTGGACCCCTCTCCATCAACAGAACCAGACACCACCGATCGACCCCACTCGCCTTCTATTCGTTGCAGACCACACACATCTGGTTGTAATGCCATTCCTCTATTCTTCTCACTGCAATTGAAGAAACAAAAAACTGACAGAAAAATACAACAAGGGGAGGGAAATGTGTTGGAGTTGGTGGGATAAGGTAATTTGAAGAGAAGAGAAGGCCAAGATTGGGGGAAAATGGGAATTAAAAGAGAAAGAACCCAACCAAATCTTGTTTTTCTCTCTTTTGTGTGAGATGAGTGGAAGAGAAAGAGGGAATCCAAGAAAGAAAGCCCATCCCAACCAACCTCACCTCACCTCATTTCATTTCTCTCTCTCTGCCTTCTACTACCTTCTGTTCTTGAATTGAATAAAAAGATAATGAAAGAGGTAATAATGGCAAATTGGTTTGTGGAAATAAAAATAGATTAATTGTTATATGGTTATAATCAGTGAGGGTAAATTAGTAAAGACACAATTTATTCTTATTCCATTCCTAGGTATACCAAACATACACATTTCATTTTCATTACCATTCCCATTCCCATTCTCATTCTCATTCTCATTCCAATTACCATTACCATTACCATTCCATCGAAGAACCAAACGAGGCCTAAGGGTAGAGTGCCAAAGGGCTGGTAGTTAAGACACCATATCGCTGTCAGGAGAAATATAGGTTCATTGCTATGATTAGACGAGGAAGCAGGGAAATCAGAACAAACAGATCTTATTTGGGTTGTTTGGAGAACCTTATCTATGACATATTATGCCTTTTTATACACCACACCCATGTAGTCAATACTTGAAAAACATATCCTTAATATTTAACTTTGATGCACCCAAATTTGTTATCTTCAATATCCACTACACCAAAAATGCCCATTAGCAACGGTTTTAAACCGTGGGGGTAACCCATTGGCACGGTTTAGAACCGTGGGCTGTAGAGGCGCGCTAAATCCCAAGTAACGGCTAAAAATCGTGGCTAAAATATTAGCAACAGTTTTATCTCGAGGACAGTTGATGATTTAGCCACGGTTATAAACCGTTGCCAAAATCTTAGCCACGGTTCAAGGCCGTTGGCAGGAGTAGCCATGGCTTAAAACCGTTGCAAGTTTAGCCACGGTTTTAAGCCGTTGCAATAGCTTTAGCAACGGTTTTAAGTCGTGGCCAGTACTTATAACCGCAGCTAGGTAGCCACAGTTTTTAGCCGTTGCAATAGTTAGCCACGGTTTAAACCGTGGCAAATTTTTTTTTTTTGAATAATAATAATATTTTTTTTTTTTTTTGCTATGAAATGACTTTGAGTCATTGAGTCAAAATCTATCAAATAATGGAGGCAAAGTAATGTAATTAATAAGAAAATGTATTACATTGAGTCAAAATCTATCAAATAATATCTCAAATACAATGATAGTCAAGGAAATAGTCATCTGAAATGATAGTAGAAGAGCGAACAGAAGAAACATGGTCTTGGGTTGTGTCTTGAGTAAGAAATAACCGCCAAAGAAGTTGCCCAAAATGCTACCAGCAGCAAGACCCATGAATGCATAAGATTGGAGACTGGTTATTTTCCATTTTTGGCCATACTCAGCAATAAGAGCATCTTTTGCGACTTCTGTGATGGAAGCACCAAGGTTGCTAATTAGCATACATGTCATTAGCGCTGGAAGAGTTCGACTTGCAACTGGGACGAAAGCCAGTGTACCCCAAGATAGAAGCTGCAAAAGAACTGTCGATATTGATTTGTATCAGCAACTCACTCATTGTTCAACCTTCATAAATTTATAACCATCTATGACTCTTCACAATAAACCAAACCAACATATTTAGTTTTTATTTGTTTTTCCCCATCATTTGAAATTCAAAGTTTACTTGATACTGCTCAATAAAACGCCTAATTACCTTACAAACAAGCCTAAACACATGCTCACCTGTAACGGAATGGGAGTCATATTTAGTAGTCCTTCCAAACAAATTATGAATGTTATCCTGATATTACTTCTGAAATCTACACTTGCTAGCAGATTGAGTATTTGAAGGTGTTTTTGGGAAAAGATACATAGAAACATCTTAATATGATATGATATGATAGACGAAATGCTGACTAACCTATGTTGATTCAGGTTTTCCCTCTTGGTCTGATTCTATGGGCAGGGCTAGGGACGAACTGCGGTTGATGCTGCTGAATAAACAGTTGATGTGGTTGATGCGGTTGATGCTGCGGTTGATTCAAGTTATCATTTAGAACAGTGGCAAAGACAAAGCATTCTATCCTGAATAAACAAAATGCAAATATTCAATACCCAGATTTAGCGCAGCACGCTGAAACGTAGCAGAGTGTCGCAACAGCGTGTTCGCATGAAGGCCACTGCATCGCAGCAGCTCAGAACATAGCACAGCAACAGGACGCTCTACGACGCAACAACGTCCATCAGCCTAACGCGTATCCACCATCTCGCCACGACCTTACCACCAGTCCAGGCCGCAGCACAGTCCGCAACAACCAGTGCCCAGTCCTTCCAGTCCGCAGCCTCTCCCTGCTCCGAAAAACAGGGGACACTCTGATGGCTTCTACCTTCACCAAGCTGTAAATGTTATACTACTCAACTTTGATGCCTTCTATTCATAGTACCTGCATGAGCTCAACCACAAGCAAATTAATCACTAGTGTTACACAAATTTCAAATTAGTTCAAGCATATTCAGCCCAAATTACTAAAAGAAGATGAATTTCTATGAACTTAACTGCCAAAGATTGAACTTTAATGGGAAACTACTGGAAAATTTCATCTGACATTGCCAAACTTATCCTCAGTGATCTACAAGTTGTTAGGTTTGTTGGTACAAAATTTTAATGTTTTTAGAAAAGACAATTTTCTTCTTCAATTAATTTAGTATGCTAAAGCAGAACTATTGACTTATTGAGAGCTCATAGGATAATACATAAGCTGGATAATTTGTGTGCTTAGTGCGGCATTCAGATGGTTACAACAGTCTTTCGTGAGTATGAGCTTCAAGTTGTTGCAAGCTATATAACAAAAACAGATAGAGAGAAGGTAAAGATCAAGCTCATATAAGCCTACAATACAAATGGATATTGGCATCATTGTTTTAAAAGCAAATTACCCGATACAAAAGAAAACATGGATTGAGAGCACTATAATATTTTACTACTGACAGTGAGTAGGAAAGCCCTGAAAACAGGAAAATTCAAATAAACAAATTGACAAGTATGGTGAGCTCACCTTGGATGCTTCAAGTCCTAGTTCACAAGCTATGCATGAGAACTTGAGAAACACTTTTACGCGACTGAATCAAAATTCTGCTTTCTTTTCAATGACTCCAGCACTTCTAAGGGGCGATCTCCCATAGAACTAGCTCCCCCCATAGAAGATTTGACCGTCGGCCTATTCTCTTTAGGGTTTTTTATTTAGCTAGCATGACGTTTAGACCCTAAATTCTCTTTAGGGTTGTGACACAGTTATAGATGTTGAACAAGAAAAGTCTTTGTCCAAAAAAGTTCAAATTTCATACAAATGTAAGAAAAACATACTTTATCAAAGTCTTTAACCAGATTAGCCTCTATAGAAGATTTATTCTCATACTCTGCCTAAAGTTCTTGCATCTCCTCAGCTGCAGATAACAAAATATCTGTTAGAGATGATAATGCTTCAATTGAAAAAGTAAATTGAAAGAGATTCAGATGAAAATATCAACTATTACCCCTTAATCCTTCACCAAGAACTTCGCACATCTCATTTAAGGCAGCTTGTTCACGCCTACTTTTTTCTTGTTTAGGCACGCCATCAACCGGAGTGATATCTCCAACAATAGCTGTGAAAGTGAAAAGTTGTGTATCAATGATGAAAACTAAAAACATATAATGGTCATTTCCATTCAAATATACTGAATGTAACAGGAATTTTACACACCTAAATCTTCCAGCTAGTTTCCCCAAAATGAAAAAAAAAGTCAAAGAAGTTGTGAGCAAACCAAAATTTAAGGTTGCCATTAAAACCTGGAGAAGCAAAACAAGAAATGCACCCAAGATGAAGAATTCTGCATTGAGGTAGGAGCTCATATGAAGCATTAGACAAGCAATGAAAGAAATGATTATATGCAATACCTGTGCTGGAATCCATGTCACATGACCAATTGCATCCATAGCAGCCTGGCGGAACCCTTCCACAGAAGCAAACCACTGCTCAGTTGCCCTAAATATTGTCGGCCTTCTTGGTTCTCCAGTCATATGGATACTTATGTTCTGCAAAAGAGAACACTTATCTGAAACAATCAGTTCTTCTTCATCTTCTTGGTTCTCCACTGCTCAGTTGCACAAACAATCATGTTCTTCTTTATCTTCTTCCTTTCCTTTTGTTCTTATCTGAAACAGAGACAGAAGAATAACAATGGAGGAGAGAAACAGAGAGGAAGGACAGAGCACGCACAAAGGGGAGCGTAGACTTCTCTCTTTGTATAGATTGTGAGAGAGGATTGCCTCTTATTTCCTACAAAGTCATGAAGTTTGTAATATTTTTAGTTACATTGGCAATCGTTCTTATTAAACCCAAAAGTTTCGAAACTAATAAAATCAAGGAAGTGAAAGTGCATAGTAGTGACTTATGGCCTTTGACTAATCTAAATACAAACACAAATTCTACGCAGCCATTCCCTCGACAGCTAGAATTTTCCTAAATTCTAACTTCTTGAGCATGCCTAACCCACACATTGTTTTTGGGAGAATCGTTCTTAGAAGAATCATATCCGTATTGCGAGAAAATCAGAAATCGTAAAAGGTGCTTTGGTTGGCTATAAAAATTTATCATACATACCTATTAACATATACAGTCTGGTTGATAAGAAATCAGGTCCATAACTACTTCAACATTCAAATTTTATAGATATCCGTGATTGTTATAGAAAAAAACAATGATTAAAAACCTCTTTAATTTTCCATGGACATACCAGAGTCCATCTATGATACACCCCTGCTAAGATCGATGCCATACGAAATAAGGAAAAGGCAACATAAAATTTCCAATTTGTTGCTGGCCACGGTTTGCCCTACAAATCAAAATGTCCACTAAAAACTCAGACCCTTGAAAATTAGAAGCCAGAAATGAAGAAATTTAGGATGTCAAGAAAATAATAAAGACAGCTAAAGACAGTCCTTAATACGTATATAAACATACGGGGAGCAGGGAAACAAAATTATAAGAAAAAAGTGATGCAACTGACATACACGCAAAGGAGACTAAATATAAAAAAAGTTAGTATGCAGCCAGAATTAACAAACGGTGCTTACAGCTGCAGAGCAGTATTCTGCCAGATATTCTGCTAGGGAAGGAATCCCCTCAGGAGCACCACTGGATTCAAATCCATCATAGGATAGCACATCATCGAACGTCATATTCACAATGTGCCTCTGCCATGAATAGAAGTCAGAATAAATAAACACATTTGTTTTCTAGGATCAAAATGACAACTAGCATCACATCAAATCCAATTGCTATAGCTGCTTCTGCCCTTGCTCCATACACCAACCTCTGCATAACAAAGGTAAACCAAACAACACATTATATGACTAAGTTGAAGATGGAAATACCAAGAATCAGAAACAAATAAAGATGGAGGGGGGAAGTGTGACCTTGATTCGTGAGAGGTGGATTGCACCAAAACACATTGGGCAAGGCAAGGCTCACAAGAAGCGTAAATTTCACATTCTGCAAGCTCAATTTGGTTAAGATTCTTACAGGCCTAGACAAAAGTAAACAAAACTGTAAGACTCAGCATATACTTCAAGACCAAGTTCTTGTTTTAATGAGGTGAACCAGTAAGCTAAAGGGAATCACTACTGCTGCTGCGAGATGAAAGAGATCGGCTTTCATGAGCATTGCCTTCAAGCCCATCATCTCGTCCAAGTGTACAAGGCAGTTGTCCACGTAAAGTTGCACAAATTAAACATTATGAAATTCAAATATAACATCCCCAATTTCTAACATGACCAGACAGGAATACCAATTTCTAATCCCCACTGTCACCAACAAAGCAATGTGACTTCTCTTGTTAATTTTTTAACTAATTGAGTTCAGATGGACTTCTCTTGTTAATTTTTTAATCTAGTGTCACACTCTCACCATATATGCATAGGTGTTTTACAGGTTTCAAAGCTATTGGAAATCAATTTTAAAACATATCTCTGTAATTTATGATTAAAAGTGGTAAGCCCTTCGTTGAAAACAACAACAATTTATTCAAGAAAAAAATAATTGGAGTACAAGGAGTTATAGTTCTCAATGATTGAGATAATGCTCCAAAGTCAATGTGTTGATCAACTGATGAAAGACTAACATGATCATGATACGGAATAGTCTTTGATGCTCTTTAAGAACAAGAACTTAATGTCAATACTAAATTTTCCCTCAAGATGGTTTAAAAAGTATACTCTATCTAGGAGAGGAAAGTCTGAAAAGGCAAATACCAACTTCAGTGGCCCAGTGGATTTTAAACAACCCCCATTAGAGGATCAGATATCATAGTGCCCTGGGTTACGTTCTACCGTAAGTATCTTATCATAGTATATCATCTACTTCAATGTCTAAGTCTAGTTTTTTTTAATAAATAAATAAATATATATATATATGTGTGTGTGTGTGTGAAGAAGGTGATGGCATTAGACAACTAACAATAGCCATCACAGAACCTGAAAAATACCTCGATAAATAAAATAGAGTAAAAACAAATTTTAGTAAAGAGACAATCCCTTACTTGTTCAAATAAATAGTTGGCTGAAGCGTCTCCTCATCTCTGCTAATTCCTTTATTGAAAAAAATAAACAAATTACAACATTAAGAGATAGACATGACGTTATGACTTAATTACATAAATACATCAATGTATGATAAGTAGATTGTTAAATATTACAATTTGGAGCACATTTTGCAGGCATCATAAAAGGAGAGCAGATGGTAGCAGCTATAACCAGGTAACTACTTCTGTGTTAATGTGTTCAAACAGGCTTTATCATCTGACCAAGACGAGGCCACCATACAGGAAGGAATTTGTGAAGTCATTAATTATAGGAAAATAAATTTGATGCCAAAATTCATTACATATAACAAAGTTCTTCCCCTGATCCCCTCTATGATATCAGGAGTGTTATTGCCTTACCTAAATGGCAGGTTTTTGTTGCAGGCAAGATTGAAGATGCGTGTTCAACAAGAGCAAGGCCAGCTCGCAAAATGGGAATAATCTGCCAAAGCATACCAAGGGTGAGTGGAAATTCTCAATATAATAAATTCAAAGTACAAAATTTACAACTTTTTAGCGCTGCAATTATTTCCATGGAAAATAGAAGGTTTTATCAAAGTTATATTTCATTGGAAAAGCTTATCAGAATATGTAACAAGAAGAGCTAGAGTAATTAATCACCAGGCTGACACCTGACCATACTGTGTCAACACCTAACATGAGAATTAAGTGAGCAAGGTTGCACACTAACCGTGACAGGCTCCCTTGGATCGATAAATTCAACTGCAGCTACACCCATTGGAGACTGAATCTCTCCTGTGACAGTAGGCTGGCACATAAAACCATAGAATTATAAGCACATAACTGAAAATAAGCAACTCTAATTTAGCAATTATAGACAATAGTAACAATCAATGAATATTTTCATAACTAAAATAGGTCTGACTGTCCAACTGAAGCATATGTACCAAAATCTTATGGTAGGAGGAATGAGAAGAGACTAGAGAGAAGATTCAATAATCAATATTAGAGTAACGGCAAAATGTGCAAGGAGTGGCAACCTTGAATGTATTTAAACCCCATTACAACCACATTCCAGTTAACATAAAGGAATTCAAAGACATCTCTTTAAAAGAAGGATAATGGATTCCAATTCCAAAGAGTCAATAACACTTCCATAATCACATTGAAGCCTCATTATTTGAGATTCAAGCATTGCGCTCTCACCATGTGGTCCAAAAAATGGCAAAAGGAGCCAACTTCCATATGACTTCCCTTTGGAGAAAGCCTAAATTGGTGACTCCAACACCTCAAGATATACACCATCAAACATCCCAAAGAGAAATAACAAGTGACTCCAAATGCTACTCCCCCAAAGTGAAGGAAGGGATGCATGCAACTCTCAATCATTGAGGCACATACAAATCAAATCATATACTGTTTGAGTAAGGGTCATGAGCCTGACTCGAGTTTGTACTAAAAGTGGCAATATCTACGAATTTCTTGGTCTCACTTCCATTTCACCTTGGTCAAATCATGTATTATGTGTTTTCCTATGTACAGAACATTTAGGAAAGTTCATGACCAATGCCACCAAAATGAATTAAACAAAATTGCATGCTCATGTACTATGAAGAAATAAGTAGCTACAAATCCCAAAGAATAATTGAAATAAACTTACCAACCAATCCCTTGAGGCTTCATAGATAAGCAACCTCCCAAGCTCCGCCATCGCGCTCTCTTCTCAGAAGAAAAATACAAAAATTAATCCCCCAAAGAAGAAATCTAAAGGGAGGTGGAAGTGGGAAACTAAGATTGCCATATTTAACCAAAATTATAGTTATAATATTGGTCGACAGATTTGAGGGCGTCTGGCTAGCATGGGAAGTTTCCCAAGATTATCATTGGGTTTTGTAATGTAGTTGAAGACCTGTAGAAGTGCAAATGACAAACAATAAGAAAATAGTTGCTCCATGGGAATTAATATGGTACAAATATCCAGATCAACCCAAACTAGGAAAAAAAACTCACCAATATGTGGATTTGCTGATTCATGGATGACAAACACGAGTGAAAGCCCCACCTACAATGTCGAATTTCCTAGATCATATTAATAACACAGCAGTAATAAACAAATGTATATGAAGAACAAATTTCTCTGAAGCTTATAGAAACATTAGTTTCATCCATCGAATACATCATGCTCGTAAAGAAATTTAATTATATTAAAGTCTGCTGAATTAAATATGCTTTTCTAGCATCCAAGAGAGATGGAGTTGTCATTAGTCATTACAAACTGGAAAGAAGTTACTAGGTGTTTTCCAGCCAATCAGATGTTAAATCCCCTTTTGTCGTCTTTAGAAGAGTTCTAACAATTATATTTAAATTCAGTGCAAGGTTCAGAGTACGGGCTTCAAAAATGATTCATAAAACAAAAAAGATTTCACAATTTAACTAGTAAGAGCATCTACAATGGAAGACCTCAAACCTAAAATGAGATCTAGGGGTTTCATTCTCCAATTCCTCCTTAAACCTCAAATATGTTGGGTTTCTTCAATTTTTTTGAGAATAGCAGTTCGGTTTTCCAGGTCTATCACTTGCTAAATAGAGAGATGAAAGGAGCCCAACAAACAGTAGCTATCTCATTTCAATTTTGAGGGAGGATTTAAGGTCTCCCATTAGAGATACTCTAAGCTATAACTTGATAATGATAATGTAAAGCTAGAATGATTGGAGAAATGCTAACACTCGAACACTCAAGAAAAATATTATAACAACAATAAGAAAATGAATATAGGAAAAGAGCTTACTACACATTCTTAAGAGAAGAAGAAGAAAGTAAGCAAAAATGAAGGATATGTTGTGATCTACAATCTAGCAACAAGTAAAATGACAACAAAAATACATCATATTTGAGCTAAAAGCAAACATGACGCAGGATGCAACTCATGAGTAAATTTTTTATATCATGAATATAAACGAAAAGAGAACGACGTACCAGGCTCGTAAATTTTAGTGGCAAGATAGATACCTTATCTACACCTTCTAGAATGTGAGGGAAGTGACAAGATAGATACCTTATCTACACCTTGGTTGCAAGCATATACCGGAGCATCAGCAAACGTCAGTCTGCCTTCGGCATCAGTATTGTTGACCTGCAGAAAAAATGATTCCAACAAATCAAACTTACATGGAGTTGAATACCAGAGATAACATTAGATAGAAGAGTTAATCAGGAACACAAAAGATGCTATTCAGAATGAGAAAATGCTATCTGAACTTGTGGGTCAGAATGATAAGATCTATAACATGAAATACTTTCGGCACAAATATAAAAACATTGGTTATTCTTTTACATGGTAATCATGATGTACAACTTAACTAGTTTATTGTTCATTCAAAAAATATAAATTTTTTTTAGTCAATGCATTAGGTAAGGAATATATACGACTTAAATAGATGCCATGCACACATGCATCACTAGTAAGTAATGATAGGAAGCATTCAACAAGTTTCTGACATAAAAGGAAATACCTTAGAAAGAACCAAAGGAGGAGGAAATAAAACAGATCTTATCTTCAGAAAGCATATTTCTTCCATATCCCTTTCCCTTTTATCAATGCTAAGAAGTCTTTTATATATCGCAGGAGCCCACATATTTGACGTCTCTCTCATCTTTTGACTTAGTTGAGCAACCAACTTTATCACAACCTACAAAGACAACCAAAAAATTAGAAGACATCAATAAAAACATGCCAACTGGTGTGTTGTTATTTCAATTGATGGACAGAAGTTATTAAGTGAACTTTAAGTCACAAAAAGGAGGTCTTAACATTTAAGGTTCGATTAAAAAAAGATTAAAAAACTAAAACTAAACATTAAAAAAAAGAGGTTTGATTTCCATAAGGTTCAATTTAAGGTTTATCTATAACTACCTAACATTTAGGACAATCAACAACTAAACAACATTCTACTGCAAGAGTGGATATTTCAAACAAATATCATTTACCGTTTTGGACAAATCACCGTCCATCTCCATGCTGCGCAAGCACATGTCATTATACATTGCAAAGATTTATAAAATTTACCACTGAGGAACTGTGTCTGGGTGTCTGGATGAGAAGGTACACACTTCATAAACAATTCAACAATTGAAAAATATGAGTTGTAATAGAGAACAAAAGTTGCCTACAAAAATTATAGATCGTTTATCTTTATAGTACCCATATCCAATACACTTCAAACTATAGGTTAAACTTAGAAGTTTCCTACAAAAATTTAATAAATAAATACTGAAATTATACACCAAAACTACAACTCCTTCGCTGAACTATTTAATGCGCAATTTATCATATATATTACTACCATTGAACATAGATAACAACACCCTTACTTCCACTACTGTTCTTGAATTCCCATGAAGATATCTTCATTTTTTTATATAATACCAAATAAATAAACTAATTAAAAAATAGGAAATTTTGGTTGAAATTAATGCTTAGAAAAGTTATTGGGGTTTTCTGAATCAAGTAGAGTGGTGAGGCACTTATCAAAATTGACATCGTGTTGGGGACCCCAATCATCCCAAGCATTCTTTCCGTAGTGTAGATCAGCAAAAAACATTATCTTGAATAACGAATTTGGCCCATTGTTTCCCTCTCACTGTTCCCATAGTAAATAATAAATAAAGAAAAAAAGAATTTGAAATCGTTAAAGTTAGTCCTTGGTGGAGCATGTAAATGCGCAAAGAAATCCTTTCTCTCTTTCTTTAATATGATCCAAGAGATATCACCCTTATAAAAGTCTAGTTGCTAAAAAATGGAACTTATACAGTCTTATATTGGGTTGAAACTTAGCCTTATAAAAGCATCCCTAGTGACTAAAAAGATGGTCTTCCAAGAGCATGGAATGCCTTGTACATATGTTTTAAGAGCTCTCTCTTTAATCTCTCAAAAATGAATATCTGATGAAGATGCTTGCATAAAGGCAATGATGGTAATAATGATAACAAGAGATAATTGTTTAAAGAAATTAAAGCTTCAAGTATCTTACAGAATGTTTCAAGATAAAGGTACCTGCGACCCTTACTTCAAGTATTCAAGTATCTTAAAGCTTCAAGTATCTCAGTGAAATTAAAGCTTCAAGTAGCGGTCTTTGTTCCCTGCGACCCTGCCAATGCGCGCTTGCCATCTTCCATGCTGGTGATGCCTGCCAAATTAACAAACACGGGGAGCATAGACATCAGAGGAAAGTTCATATTTGTATTCAAATTAAAGGGTTTTTGATACATAGAAATTAGTAAAAACCTCGTTACTCCTCGGTATATTGAGGCACCTCTCGAAAACTTGCTACTTTTCCAACAAGACAAAATAATAACAGATTCATTATATTCACCAAAATGCAGTGAAATACAAGTAAGCTATAAAAAAACAAAAAGAAATTAAATTATACCTTCTCAAGTGAGAAACATATTCCTGCCTACTCATGTTCTTCATGCTTTCGAGTTCCTCTTGGTAATTCTCCAACTGTTAAAACAACAAAGGACTTACCAATCAGTAACCTTAAGTTCCATAACATATAAATAAACGATATATCAGCATGTTAATTCGAACAGTATATATTATTACCGAGAAATTGATGTAGGTCGAGGGACCCCAATACTTCAGTGCTGTTAAATCATAAGCTCGTGCAGCTTTCTCCTCCATATCATAACCCCCTAATCAACAATGGAGAATGATTTTATTTAATTAATTAATACAAAACACAATAGATAAAAGTTGTAATCAAACATTAAGTGAATGGTTAGAGATTTTACCAAGATAAACTGTATAGTGTGATTTGATTTGAATGGCATCCAGAACAAGGGAAGAACGTGACAAACAATAATTAGTGAATACTAGTCAGAAACTTACAAGATAGAAAAAGACAAAAATACAACATTGAAAATGAAAAAAAAACTCCAAATAGTTACTCCAAGTTTCTTTCTAATTTCATGAACAACCAGCCTTGCCTCCCTTTTCCTGGTTTGAACTTCGTTCTTGCAGCTGTTATCCCAAAGATGTGCCTCATATCTACCAGTCCATCTATGTTTGATTGTGATGAAGAAAAAATGGATCAAAACAAAGCAAATTCAAACCAAAAATTTTAACCCAACAAGGAGACATGAAAATGGTAAGGTAAGGTAAAATCATACAACAAAACAAGACAAAAAAAAACATCATGGAAGAATGAATGAATGAATGAAATGATGATAGGAATCCCAAAAATACAAAAAACAAAAGGTAAAATAAATTAAAGCAACCAGGTTTGAACACAGACCTTGTAACACATATACACTGTGATGTCCTCCGACCAAATGTGTCTATGGACTTCCTGTGAACTGGTTGTTTCTGTCCCACCACCTTCCTTCCTGACCCTCTCTTCTTTGTTGTCTCCATAGCCACCACACATTCATTTCCTCCTCCTCCAGTTGGGGAAATTTGCTAGGGTGGGGTGCTGTAATACAACTTGATTGAGATCCAAGACTCATTGACAAGCTAAGTGACTGCAAATCTCCATACCCCATTGCACAGACTGACCCAGAACCTCCTCCTTCATCACCACCCACCATGAACCCCCCATCCAAGTTTTGCTCCATTTCTTGACAATAATTCCTTGAAACCCAGTTCCTAAAACCTCCTACCCCATCTTCGATTCTCTCAAGATCTAAAGAAGAACAAGGAGAAGAAAAGTTTGAGAATCTGCTTCGATTCTTCATCTTCTTCTTCAGTTCGTCCTTCTTCTCCTCTGCGCCAAACCTCTCTATGATTTAGGTCGAAATTTTTTTCACAATGACTGCGCAAACTGATCTAGGTCTAAAGAGCAAAAAAATTTTCGCCAATTTTTTGCAATGACTACGCCAAATTTTTTCCCCGATTTTTTTTGCCAAAGCACAACAGAGCGCGAAATCCACTCTCCCCCCATTTTCGCCAGAGCACGAAATGACTCTCCAAATCACTCACTCGCAGGAGCGCGGCATGTGCAAAACGGTTTAGTTTAGCAACAATTTTTAGCTGTTGCACAATATAGCAACGGTTTTTGGCCGTGGCTAATGCACCCACGGTTTAGAGCCGTGGCTAACTATTTTTTGGCCACGGTTTTAGGCCGTTGGCCACTCTATCCACGGTTTATAGCCGTGGCAAATAAACCAACTGCTTAGAGCCGTGGCCACCTCCCCGTAGCTAAACAAGCATTTTGGTGTAGTGATCTGACCTGCAAAATAAGGATAGATTGTCAAAAAGCAACTTGTCGGTAGCCGAAGGCACTCTGATGCTTAAGTCAGTAAATTGAAGGTAGCGAGGCGAGTTTTCACGGATATCCGTTCCACCCAAACTGTTTGGGGTGGATTTGAGTTCACCTTAACGAATTTCAAGACGAATTCGGGGATCCATATTTGTATCCGTCCCAAATTCGGGGTGGATATGGATTTAACACCTATTCCGCCCTACCCCACCTAACAAATTTAAACAATATTCTAAATAGCATTTTGAGAGAGAGATTAAGAATTAAAAATAAACAAAGTACTACCCATGTGACTCCCACCCACCCATATTGTATAGAGAAGTGGACGTCAATTCAAAGTCAATATTTCCTTTTATCTATTTTTCTCTCTCTTGTCAATTTTATTTTCATACAAAGAGAAGAGAGAGATCGCATTTCATCCATCCATCACATACAACATAAAAAAGAAAACAAAAAACACCCCATACATACAAAGAAGAGAAAGAGAAAGAACAAGAAATCATGTCCAAGCCAAACTCATGAAAAAACTTTATTTTGTCTCTCAAACCACACTAATTCCAATGTTTCTCGAATTTTGCCGACGCCCTTCTCTTCATTTACTTCCTCTTCACATAACACAACACAACACAAAAGACAGAGGAGAAGGAGCGAAATTGGGAATGGGTTCAGTGGGGGTTTGAGAAAACCAATGAAAAAAAACACTCAACTTAGCAGATTTATTTTGTGTGTGTTATAACAGATTTATTTCGCAAACATTTTATCGCATTTCAATATTTCATTGAAATATTATTCTTCCCTGATGTTTTTATTCATCTTCCTTTCTTTGCAGAGACAATCAATCAAACACACACAAGTCTTGCTTCTATTCTTATTTCTTAGATTTTTTTTTGTTAAATGGGACGGAGCGGATTCGGGGATCCGCCGTCTCCAGCGGGGCGGGGATGGATTTTCCCAAATCCACCCCGATGCCATCTCTAAAGATTAATTTGGACCGAGTATAGTTGTAGGGTTTTTCATAAGTACCTTCATCTTCTCTCTCCTTTACCTTATATAATAAGAATAATTAACTCTTTACGTGTCTTAAGCATGCGCGGCGCATTGAAGGGCGCATTTCTCATAACAGAGTCCTCCTTATTTGAGATACGTCCTTGAGGGAGAGATTGTTGTCATGATTTGTCTCCTTCGTAACGCCTTTGTCTTCTAGGGAGAGATTCATTTAAGCCTGATGTATGGGCCTTTAACCTGTGTCATCGTCCATCATTAATGCCTCTTTGGGCTTTAGTGATCGACCTATTAATTGTCCCTAATGAGAAATGATGTGTGCCACGTGTTCGGTCTGATCGAAAGGTTGCTTGATGTATCATCAGCTACTCCCCCTAAGTTAGTGGGATTGCTTCCATGGCCACTAACAGTGTGGCAATTGGTTTTCGAGGTTCATCACCACTTTTCTGCGCAACATGTAATGTCGTTAACAGCTGTCGACTCAATGGCCACGATTTAAATACTACTCCACTATGCCATCAATCAGCTTGGTTTGGTGTGATTTTAGGGTTTCATGCAGCTATCATTTCCTACACGATCTCCCATTGGTTGTCTTTTGGATTTTTAACCCTATATAAGGGCATTACAGAGTTATTCTGTATTATTTACGACTTCTTTCTTTTGCATAGATTATTTGTTATTTTTCCTCTTACTTTCTAAGTTAACAAGCTTTTTTCCATGAATTCCAAGAGATATCTAAGCGCCGATCATTTGACCACCTGTGTGAAGTGTTTTATTCAATGTTGGCAACCCAAGCCACCTTGGATGACCTGCCTCATGCATATTCTATTCCGCTCGACTTGCATCTTGTGCTATCAGAAGATGGTGATAGCTCTATCCAGTGAAGGGACTGTTTCATAGCTCTGTACCATGGAATGTTTAGTTAGGTATTCCTCATGCTCAGTTAGGTCCCAATGGCTGGAGGGTTTTGGTTGGTACTTTGGTGAAGGATTTGCAGGCTAGGATTCGTCTGAATGAGAAAGTGGTGCATTCTCTGGTGACGTTGAAGTTCAACAAAAATGTTGTTTGCTATCTGATTCGCCTACTTGTCTGGGCAAGCCGAAATATGATTTCAAGTCCGTACATAGGACCTGGTTCTATGCTTCCATGGAATCTGAGTATTTCAACGTTAACCGTAAACCCATTCTCAAGTCGTTCAGGTCCCCCCAGAAACTTGAATACCTTGCAAGTGAGTGTAGAAGAGCAGTAGATGAAGGCTTGATTCCTTTCCCTTCCTTGGACGTTGCTCGAAGAGGTACTCCAGGTGGAGGTTGTCGGTTATAGTGGCCTTTACGGCCTTAATGCCTATGAACGATCGCTGCTTGTTTATGAATGTGACTTTGGTGTTACTGTTGCTCAACCTGATCCTCCTGTTAGCGTTGGTGGTCAGGTTGCGGATTTGACCACGACCAAGAAGAACTCTCTTGTTGTTGGTGGTCGGAATGTTGATCTGACCACAAGGAAGAGGAGGGATTTGAGGCCTCCTAGTCCTTCCAAAATGAAGGTCGTTAGTGGTTTTGTCGATGTTGGTCGGCCTTCAAAGTGGAAGAGGCTTGTGGGTTGGGTTCTTCTACAGAGGTCGTTTCTACCACGAGGGATGTTCTGACTGCACTTTCTCTTGTGGTTCTGGAGAGTAAAGATTATGGTTTTTTGAAGAATAACCATGAGGATGATAACCATCTTGCTGCCAAGGAGAATGAGGAGATGCAGCTAGCTTTGGCAAAGAGTTGGGAGGAAGTTTCACGCCCTCGTGCCTTGCTTGATGACTATGAAAAGGACATCACTGCTTGTGCTAGCGTGAATGACCTCAGCAAGGTATCGGATGAGGATGCTCGTATCACTTCGAATAAGATGACACAGCTTCGCTGAAGAAGTCTCAGGATCCAAATTCGAAGCTATCTTTGGAAGATTTCGAATATGATCTAGCTTTTGACGAGGTCTTTTTTCTGATCAGAGTCAGAGCTCCAAGTCTTCTCCTCCTCATTTTCCTATTGATCCAAGTATGAATGAGTTGTCTGACTCTCCTTTTTTCCGTCTGGTGTCTTATGTTGTTGCTTCTGACAAGAAGAGGAAGGTCGGTGTGTCTGTCATCACCGGTGTTTTGGTTACTGCTAGAGTGACCTAAGGTGGCTTCTCGATCATCCCTAACACTTTTGTGCTCCACCCTCGGCTCATCTGGAAGGAGCCCATCCCTAGTGCTATGCATATCAATACAAATGGGGGTTTTTCCTAGCATTTGGAGATTGATGTGCAAAATAGTGCAACAATCATATAAACTCATAACATCAGTGGTTGATGAATAAAACCCGCATGCATGTTCGTGTTGTTGGAGATCACCTTGACAAAAGTGTGAAGCATATAATGGAGGTAAAGAGTTCAACATTTTTTTATTTGCTTTGAACAAGGGATGTCATTACTCACTTATGCTGGGATGATAGGTCTGAGTATCAGGCTCCCGTGAACAGGTGTATTCCTTGGAGAAGGGGTACACCCAGTAGTTGTTCCAGCTTTCGAATGATTCTACTCAGGTGGATAAGTAGAATAAGGATGTTCCTTATCGAGAAAAAAATGGTTAATGCTTATCAGGATAATTTTAAGGAAATGGACCATCAGGGATAGGTATACTTCCGAAGTGATTTCTGTAGAGAAGGAAATGGACCACCTTCGTGAGTAGGTTGTGGAGCCTCGATCTTTGTTATATGCCACTGAAAGTGAGTTGACTACCGCGAAGGAAGCTCATGATCAGGCAATTACTATGGCGGGTTCTCGATCTGTTCTTTGCGTAGCTGTTGAGAAATGAGTGGAGCAGATGACTGCGAATGTCACTTCTATGAAGGATCATCTTGCTTTAGAAAGATACCTTAAGGAGCAAGCATCTCAAAAAAAATTTGGAATTTAAGAGGAACTTGCTCGAGCCAAGCTAAAATTGCCTATACTTGCTAAGCAGTCGAAGGCTAAAGAAGCTGCAATGGAGTTTAGTAAGGTTGTCTTTGGCATAATTGACCTTCTCAATTATATGGAAGCAAGAGAGGGCTGGAACCTTAGCAAGTATCGTGCGATAGCTGACCATGTATTTGAAGATGTTTCCAGTCTTTTCGCGGGCAACAAAGATCCTACTCCACTTCCTCTAACTGACCCCATCGACAACGATAATGTTTTCTTCCTCCAGTTGATCCTACCAAAGATGATAATGCTTCCTTACCTCCAACTGTTCCTCCTGTAATCCCCTCAAACGATGTAACCAATTAAATAATGAATAAGATTTCTATTTTTTGGCTCAACAATACTAGTTTGTCTCTTTGTGTTATATCTTCCTCATTTTTTTTTCGACCATTATTCTGTTCTGTAGAGTACCCTGACTTTGAGGTCTGAACTTCGTAGATACGATAGTCTAAATTGATAGCTTAGACTTAGAAATATAATAGATGAAGTCTGACTTTGAGGTTTGGGTTTTGTAGATACACTTCATGGTCTAAATTGGCAGTTTAGACTTCAACGATTTTGAATGAAATGTAAATGTGGACTTGGTAGATTTTTTTTTTGAAGTAAATGTCTAGTTTGAATTGTTGGTTCTGACTAGCTGAATATGCTTCATTGTCCAACTTGGTTATCGTATAAGAAGATTCTTAAATACCTCATCTGACTTGGTGATCCTGACTAGCTGAATACACTTAGTTGTCGGACTTGGTGATCAAACAAGAAGATTTTTTAGTTAAAATTTTTTTGTCTGACTTCTTGGTCCTGACTAACTAAATACACCTTGTTGTACGATTTGGTGATCAAACAATAAGATTTCTTTTTAAGTAAATGGCTAGTCTTACTTGGTGGTCCTGACTAGCTGAAATTATTGGAATGAGAGATGGATATTTGCTCGAATGTGATAGTTTATTGATATTACCTTTTCAGTTGTTCTACAGTCCATGGCCTCTTGAGTTGTTCTCCGCTTGAATTTTCTAACCAGTATGTTTCTAGTTTATTAATTTTAACCACTTTGTATGACCCTTCCCAATTTGGGCTTAACTTCCCCGCAGCCAGTTCTTTCGTATTTAGCAAGATTTTTTGGAGTACCGAGTCACCAATTTTGAGTGCATGGGGTTTGACTTTCTTATTATAATAGTTGGCCATTTTCTTCGAAAAGTTCTAGTTTGATGCGCAGTGCTTCATCATTGTCTTCCAACCGAAATTGTTGAGCTCTAAAAGTGGGCATGCCAATCTCAACTGTCACCATTGCCTTGAACCCATAAGTTAGGGCGAATGGTGTTTCTCTCGTTGGAGTCCTTTTTGTTGTCTTGTATGCCCAGAGGATGCCTGGTAGCTCAAATACCCATAATCCTTTTGATAAAAAAATTTTTATGGCCTTAAGAATATTTGGTTGGTGACTTTTGCTTGGTCATTTGCTTGCGAATGACCAAATGTTCACGAGTGGTGATTGATGCTCAAGTTGTTACATAACTTCTTGACCTTTTTGCCTTCAATATGGGTCCAATTGTCAGACACAATTGTTTTGCGAGATTTCAAATCTGCATATTATTGTTTTCCACTATAAGTTTTGATCTGAGCCTCTCTTATTTTTGCCAGTGGTTCTACTTCTACCCATTTGCTGAAGTAGTCGACCGTTATGAGGAGGTACTTATTCCTGTCGAATAGTGGAAGTGAACCTACAATATCAATTCCCTATTGTGCAAATGGCCATGGACTACTCATCGGATCATGTTCTGATCTGTCATGTGTGTATGAAGCAAATCGCTAGTGTTTATCACACAACCATACAAGTTTCCTGGCATCCTTTTATACTGTTAGCCAAGAACGCCCTAATTTTAGTGCTTTGTGCGACAATGTTTTGCCCCCTAGATGGTTTCTGCACATGCCAAATTGAATCTCCCGAAGAACATAGTAGGTGTCATAGACATCTTAGCAGCAGACTTGTCGTAGATTTCCTGTAAAACTTGTCACTTATGAATGTGCATTGTGCTGTGTTCCGCAGTTTACGGGTCTCTATCTTATCTGTTAGCAGAGTTTGTTCTATATATACGCTGGAATTGGAGTCATCTAGTTGTTTTCCTTATCTATTGCACATACATCATGTGTGTCGTTCTCCAAAATTGAGTTTTATTGTACTGTGATTAGAGGACTGACAACTTCTTTTGCGCATGACGTTTCCTTCACTAAGCTGTATGCTCTGTGATTGTCTGCCCTAGCACAATGTCGAACGTCGGCTGCATTAAAGCCTTTGATCAGGTCACTTGCCTTTTGATGGTACTATTTTATTCGTGCATCTTTTACTTGGAATTCGTTGTTCAGTTTAATAACCACCATTTTGGAATCAGTGAAAACACAATCGTAGTCTTGCTATTAGTGTTTATTCTTTAGTTTCGTTTTTGGAGAAGTTGAAACTGAATTTGAGACCTTTTTCCAAAGTCATCCTATCTAGGGTGTATAGAATAACTCCAGTTACACTTCTTTTCTTATTGGATGCTCCGTCAAAACGTAGGATCCCTCCTTCAGGGTGCAATTCAACAAGTTTTTGTTCTTATTACTGTCTAGCTGATATTTGTTGCTCCCTGTGAATTCGGCAATGAAGTCCGCCATTGTTTGGGCTTTTATTGTTGTTTTTGGAATATAATTGATGTCAAACTAACCAAGCTTTATTGACCATCTTACCATTCTGCATGTCAACTCTGGTTTTTGCAATACTAACCGAAGTGGATGTTCAGTCATTACTGATATGGAGTGGGACTGGAAGTAGGAACATAGCTTTCTGGAAGAGACGACCAACGCCAATGCTAATTTTTCCAGGGCGGAATAGTTAGCTTCTTTGCTCGCAAATGTTTTGCTGATGTCGTAAATTGGCTTTTGTATTCTCTTTTCCTCATGTATCAGGGGGAGTTGACTTCGTGTTCCAATGCTGATACAAGTATAGCATCTCACCTGATTTTGGTTTTGAAAGTAATTATGTTCTCCCCATGTATGCCTTTAGGTTTTAGAAAGCTTGTTCACATTCCTCGCTCCATTTGAATATTTTGTACCCTTCCAAATCTTGAAAAAGGGAAGGCATTTGTCTGACAATTTGGATACAAACTTATTGAGAGTTGCTACCCTGCCATTAAGCTATGTAAACCTTTGATGTTAGTGGGCGATTCATGCTTAGGGGTACTCGTATTTCATTCGGATCGTCTCACGCCCTGTTTCTCGATACACTAAAATATATTGAAAATTGAGATGCAATGCAACCCTAATTTTTGTAAAGAAATAAGATAAAATTCATACAGATAATCCATAAAATGTGCTAACTCACCATCCTAAAAGACGAGCATCAACAGCTCAGCTCGACCAGCATCAACACCACCAACAACAACAACATCACCTGCAACCAGGTGGGGGTACACTAATTTGCCACAAAAAAAGCAAACGAGTCAACACTAATTGGTATGAACATACCATAGATACATAAGAATAATGCACATCTCTAGGATGTTGATGAAGTCGATTTTCGCTCCCTGTTTTGAACTTGTTCCTCCTGACCTACACAAGTAAAGCATGTGATCCATATACCACCGTGGGGTGGCCGATGGCACTCCGATGCTAAAATCAGACAAGGATCTGAGGAATGTGTAATGCTGTAACAGGGATATTGTAGCGTACCTTAGCTTACCAACCTCATATCTTATTTATAATGCAAGGAGTTCTAGTTCAACCAGGCCATCGTAAGTGTAGTTTACGGAGGAGATCTTCATGGATAAACCTTTCTAATTAAGAGTCGTGCTGTAGGAAGGAAACTCCTTGTTAGCTCTGCACTCCTAGATACATGGGAGATAGTTCCCAATCCAAGAGCAATCCGTAGAAGGGTGTTTCCCTGTGTGGAAGATACTTTGGTGTTTGCTTCCTAGTTGGAAGCAAATAGCAGCTGTAGTTTCCCGTCCAAAGTTAATCCTCGATATACTTGCCTAAAGAGGGCTTATAGGTATCTTGGATAGTTGTGAGACGTGTGGGCCTAGCATGCTGTGAGAGTCTCGGTCCGCTTGGCGGACTGGAGTTGAGCGGGCTCAGATCCGCTTGGGTTGGATTTGTGTTGGGCCGATGCTTGAGCCCGTAGTTCTTCGAGATCATCATGACACGTGTTCGACTAAGGAGTGTGACCGTTTTTATGTATCATCAACTATTCTCCCCCGAGTCAGTAGGCCGTTGTCAGGACTCAAGGTCAGAGGCCTTCCTAATGGTTTCAAAACTCAATGTTCCCTTTTGAAAAGTGCCCAAATGCTTAGCATCTATATTATAAGGGGAAGGTTTGAGCTCTTGACTGTGAGGACGTGTTGCCTCCATTGCATAGTCAGGCCAGACTGTACCGCTAGCATTTTTATTGTTTTCTTTGCATTGCTTTTCAACTTCAAACTTGTATTTCCATTGATCGATAGCATCGAACTAGTCTTGAGCAACGTCCTTCCGAACGTTCCTCCCCATTGTAATCTATTGAATGTGAATGAGAGCTTTTACTGACTATTGTGCATTGTTATATTGTTTACAGATTGATATTGTGCATTCTCAAGTTAATATTTGTGCCCGTCAAAGTAACTACTCATAGGCTTACTAGTGAATTGGATAGCTAGTGCCGCACGGATTACTAGTCCGTGACAGTTGGTATCAGAGCTAGAGCTTGTTGAATGCAAACCAGGATGCAGGAAATAAATGAGCGCCTTAGCGCTATGGAGGAACGACAGGCCAGTCGAATGCATAGACTGGAAAGCAGAATGGACCAGTTGAACACTTTGGGAGAACTGATTAGTCGGTTGGATGGACTCTTTTCACTGGCAGACAGAGTGGATTCACTGGCTGAGCACGTTGATAACTTAAAGGGACGAACAGTCGCAATGGAACGACTTATTTGCAAGGGTTGGTTTGCTAACCAAGGCCACTGGGACGACTGATCACCCTAGGATGAAAGTACCCGAGCCAAAGTCATATGCTGGGGCACGAGATGGGAAGGAGTTAGAGAACTTCTTATTTGATCTGGAGCAGTATTTTCGCGCGGTGAACCCCGAATCAGAAGAAGCCAAGGTTACCATGGCGACCATGTTACTTAGCAGGTGATGCGAAACTATGGTGGAGAACCAAATATGCAGATATGGAAGAAGGTCGCATCCTTATTAGAACTTGGGCAGACCTCAAGAAGGAACTCCGAAATCAATTCTTGCCTGAGAACACTGATTTCTTAGCAAGGAGGAAACTCCACACCATCAAACAGACAGACAATATTCGAGACTATGTCCGACACTTCTCAACTTGCTTGCTAGATATTCGAGACATGTCTGAAAAGGACAAAGTTCTCTGTTTCATGGAACAAGCTCAGCCACTTCTACAAGCAGAATTGCAAAGGCAGAAGGTGACAGATATTACAAGTGCTATTGTGGCAGCAGAAAGGTTTAGCGATTATATGCCCATGACTGGATCCACTTCGCTCAATCACTCCACACACTACACCAAAAACCCCCATTAGCAACGGTTCTATACCGTGGGCGTAAGCCATTGCCACGGCTAAGAGCCGTGGACTACAGGGGCGTCGCGAAATCCTTTGTAACGGCTATAAACCATTGCTAAAATTGTAGCAACGGTTTTATATTCAGGACGGTTGATGCTTTAGCCACGGTTCTAAACCGTAGCTAAATGTTTAGCAACGGTTTTAAGCCGTGGCAAGTTTAGCAATGGTTTAAAACCGTGGCCAGGCTTGCCACGGCTTAAAACCGTTGCTAAACCTTCAGCCACGGTTTTAAGCCGTGAATAGTAATTTTTTTTTTTTTTTTCTATCAAATGACTTTATATATTGTTGTATATCCTGTTTGTCCCTTTCCTAGTATATTGACATTGTGTGTTAAATCACTTCATAGTCAGATAGATTATCAGTCTGTTTGGTGAGAACTGAAACTCTTTGCAGACGCTGAATCTGTCTGAAAATTTCTTTGTTCCTAAACACAACTGAATAAAGAAACATCTACCACCAAGAACTGGTCTGCAGCAGAGTTTAATGTGTAAATCAGCTCATAAATCAATTATGTTTTAGTGCGTCGAGTTGTTTGCAACACACATAATCAATGGTTCAACAATCAACATACATAATCCGGAAGCCTGAGAACAACGTCAAATTTAGGTACAGTTTCATATGCATCAAATTTCGTTTTCTCATTAAATTAAAAAACATCAGAAAATTTCAGCAAAGCCTCCCTATAACACCAAGATTGGGTGTATATCTCAAACATAAGCATAGAAATTACAGGAGACTGAAATCGCCCAGTAGATCTCTCCTTTACCAGCAGGAGAACTTCTTTTTCTGCAACATAAAAAGCCCATCAGATTTCGTAGTTATAATGACCTTTAATTAGAATGTGAACGAATTCTGACTAATACAAGTTAAAATGTTGGTTCAACTTACCCGTCGAAACTTAGCTTCTTCTTGGCTGTCTATATAAGCGAGCAGATCCTCTTGCCTCATCAATGCTTCATGCAAAGCCTGCAAAGAAGTAACACACATGTTACATGTGCTCAGTAATATATATAAAATGAACAGGAAGGTGACACGTAATGCATAGATGCGCAAGGCACTGCAAGCATATGTCAAGAACTTCAAAACCCAACATCCTTGATTTTAGAGACATGCAGAATTACAGATACCTATAGAAAGATGAGCATTCTTGAGTGAAAGCAACCAAGTTTTAAAATGCATGATTTCAAGAGCATGCACAAACCATACCTTTTTAGTTGCAATCAGTTCAGCTTCTAATGCATCCACACGGCAGACAACAGCATTCAGCAACTCCTCTTTCTCATATGGCATCTCTGATGGCTTGGCTTTAAGTGTCTCAACCTTCTCCTAAAACTCTTTTCTCAAAAAACAGGTTATTAAACTGGGTTTCCAAACATGTCCTTAGAACTTTACTTGAAATATCTGCTTAAAAATAATTAGTGGGACAGAAACAAATAATGATGAAATATAAATCCGTCGGGCTGACCATATTGTAGAAGTCAAGGTTTCTACCAGACAGGTCTTCACACAGCAACTAATTAAACAACCTCAACATGTAGAAACGATTGGCGGAAGCTTTCAATTGATAGCTACAGACACAAATAATAAACCACTCAAACATCGAAAAGATTGCTTCGTTGAATCCCTAAACACAAAATAAACCATTATAAATTATATCTAACCAAACAAAACTCAACCTTTTGGAAATAAAATAACATGTTTTGCAATGTCTTGTGGCACACACTTGATGAATGTTGCGCATCTCAGGATTACAGATACTCTCACACCTCGCAAGGAGTCTAACGCTTTAATTCATAAATGTATCCCTCACACCCATGGCAACATCACTCTATTCTAGCACAGACCAAGCTCTTAGCATAAAGGGTCGACATTCCCCTCAACAAGAACGAGCACATAACCATTTTGATTGAATGTCTCTGCCTAATGGCATAGTTATGCGAAGCATACAACAACTAAAGACTCAGAGCACGTTATGCCATTTTAAATATTTGGGCTTGAAGTAAAAACTATTGCTATTTTCTAAAAAATAACATTACTGTAAGCAGAGATGATAAACTGTAATAGTAACAAATGTATGCATGTATGTAAACAACTTATATCAATATAAATGAACTTAAGAAATAAAAATAGAGACAAACAATGTTCATACTGGAACTTCAACTTTGCGGAACATATTAGCTCCTCTCCATTTGGTGACTTCACACTTCAAAGGTCTGACCATTTGGTGTCAGAATTAGGCCAATAATATTCATCCATTGTTAACCATGAAAATCCATTCATTTCAGATTTCTATGAGTTTAAAATAGCAAACTTCTCTCAAAGTTTGTCTGAACACAGCTTTCTGATGACACGTTACAAACAAAAAACTTGCTCTCCAAGAGGTTTGCTTTGAAAATTTTGGAAAGAAAAGAAATAGTACTGATATAAAAAATACAAAATACTTGGATCAACCAAACAGTTAGCCATGATAAAGGTCTCCATTAGTTATCAGTTATGTTTACGCATGTACGAGGTAAGAAACTAAATGTTACCTGAGCACAGACCATGGTAAGTGCCTCACACTGAGTAGGATTAACCTTTCCCTGAAAACAAAAGGTAATGGCTCTTAGTATAAAGATTAAACACTCGCTTTTCGCAAATGAACAGGCACATGAAGGGGGTAGAAACAGGATAACAAATATCAAAGGCTCTAGAAAAAGAACATACAGGCATGATACTGCTTCCTGGCTCATTTTCAGGTAGAATGAGTTCACCAAGGCCGCAACGTGGACCACTGGACATATAAACCCCAGGGTTATAATTGGACAAAATAAGAATTAGCAATAATAACAACAGTAACGATAACAATACATACAAATACCTTCCTAGAAGACGTATGTCATTTGCAATTTTCATTAGACGTATGGCATCTCAGCGTAGCAGCAGCAGAAGCAGCAACTCCCAACAGCATCAGCAACGCAGCAGCAACATCAGCAACAACAACACGCAACAGCATCAGCAACGCAGCAGCAACATCAGCAACAGCATCAGCAACGCAGCAGCAAAGGGATGTTCCTGCACCCGGTGGACTGAGCACCTGAATTGGTAGAGAACCCACTGGACTGGACAGCAGGAGTTGCCGGTGCTGGCGCTGGTGTTAAAGCAACCACATAACCAATGCTAAATATCATGTGATCACTCTGGTCATCATATAACAAAAACAAAATGCATCAATATCATGTGATCACATACCTCATGTTAAATATGATGCATATACTTAAAACGTTAAAACAATATACTGATTCTACCTTCTAGTAGCATAGATTAGCTCCTCAAGAGTAAGCTCCCAAAAGACAAATCTTACAAGAGCAAAAATGCTACCTGACAGACACTGGTGCAAGTCAAATGACAACTGAACCATCCTATTCGACTGGCTTCCTGGAACAACACAAGGATCACACACCAGAAGAAATTAGTGGCAATTAGACAATATGCAAATGAAATCAGATGTACATATTAAATAAAATTTAAACTTAGAAAATGGTCATACAAGTCAGGCATTGTGGAGTTCAAAGCACTACTGATATATTCTATTCATATTCAATAAATATATGATGTGTGTAAATTCTTTTGTGGTGTAGTTGTTACTATATATTTTGTAGATAACCTAACTATATATATAACTATTTTGGCATCACCAAGTCAAAAAAAATGCTTTATGTTCCATGTAATAAAAGGGCTTTTAGATATATATGAAAATATTGATTTGTTACCGAGAAATATATACTTACTACTTATCTCATTGTCTTCTTCTTCTTTTGGGGTTTTTTATCAGGTGGTCTCAAATAGCAACTCATCTTCCAGGAAGAACTGATAATGAGATCAAGAACTATTGGAACACACACTTAAGGAAAAAGTTACTGCAAAAGGGTATTGATCCAATAACCCACAGGCCTAGAACTGATTTCAACTTCCTTGCAAACTTACCGCAATTACTAGCCATGGCCAACTCAAGCAATTCGATGAACCCTTGGGACAATGCCCTCAGAATACAAGCTGATGCTGCTGCACAACTAGCAAAACTTCAACTACTACACAATATACTTCAAGTCATGGGTACTAGTTCAACTCCAAATGTGGAGTTGCTTAACCCTTTCATGGGATCAGCTCAAGTTCCAAACAATCTTCTCTTTAATGAATACTTGAGGTCAAATTCGAGTTCCCAATTCACAGAAGTTGCTAATGTTCAACTAGGCCATGGTCCTGAGCCTAATCAGGGTCCAAGTTCAAATGTGTCCAATCCAGGACCTGTGCAACCAAACCATGATTTTCAAGCCATTTCAGATACTCGTTTTGGTGATCTACCTAGTTCAAATGTGCCCATCAATGACATGGACAACTTCTTAAGCAGCCCATACATATTTTCGAATGCAAATAACAATTTTTATTTTTATTTTCCCTAAAATTATTGCTAATGATGTTCTTGTTTTCATGTTTTGCAGCCAAACATCTTGGCCAATCTCGCAATAACAACAAAATTTCAGCATTATACGACAAGCAAGGATTAAGGAACATTTTTAAACATAAAATTCCATTCATGAGTTTGTATTATTCTTAGCTAGGGATTTATAGATGTTGTGCTCAGAAACTATATATGTAATAAGCTATCATGCATGTACATTTTTTCTCATTTATGAAGACAAATATAAATTTTCCTCTTTGTATTCAAAACATTTGTGTTCTCCATTTTGTAAGATATGCTGTATTGATCGAGTATTTAACCATTGCTGACCATTAAGGTCAAATCATATATTGGTTTAATCATTACACTGTCATTTTTTCGTGTTATTAGAATTGTAATGGAGGTATAATATGTTTGACTATGTATTGTAAATATACCCTTTGAAGCACTTCAATACTAAACAAAATTCTCAATAAACTCTTTTAGTCAATACATAATCAACTCCAAATTGGGCTTTCTTTATGTTTTAAATTTTTCATGAGGTTTGTTTATCTAATACCGGGAACAAACCTCCCAGAACCATTTTCCCTTCTTAAAAAATAAGTTCGTTTAAAAGGTTCATTTTAAAAAAAATATGTATATACCGAGGCTCTTCCCACATTATCGCTTGCCCCCATGAATTGCACAAAAGATGGCATGATATATGTATTATGATATTTGACATAATTGAGGGGTGAATATGAATGTCAATACTTCATTTAACTTATGTTATGAGATGTGATAAATATCTTTTAACTCGTTTAAATGATTAAGGACTACATATGGCCTTTCGTTATGGTGATATGCTATAAGAAATGTTCTAAAAGTGTAATCCATGTTAAAATGGAATGGAAATGAAAATACAACTTTATAAAATGAAAAGAATGATGCTCACTGTAGCTAAAGTAATCATACTGCTTCAACTGAAGCTCTTGACGATTGTCTTCCTCTACATTGAATGATCCACCCACTTCAGCTTGCAAATAGCATTTTCAATCATTAAAATTCCAATACACCTAAAATTTCAACACAAACCCTCAAACAGGGAAGAAAAAAAAAACTTACCTCTCCTTCAAATATGAAATAGATTCCATCTCCCTTATCCCCTTCGCGAACAACATAGTCCCTGGGGTCTACAATACATCACAAGCATATAATCTCAATCACCAATTTCAAATCCTTACGAGCAATCAACAAACAAATTGTGCATTCTGACTTACTGTAATGTTTGATTTGAACAACTTCCACAATTTTCTTGATTGATGAACTCGGAAGCCTCTGGAGTAGAGGAACATGACCAAGAAACCCGACCACTTGTCATCCATGCAAAACCAATCAGAAAACGAGATTGTTTTCAATAAATCAAACAAAGCTATTTAAAGAATCATAAAATGATAAATTAGGGTTTCAAGAATCACCTGATTCGATATCCATTTCAAAGGTTTAACAAAAGATAGGTCTTTCTTTCATTCTCGAAGCCCTCTCTCCCGCGATTGTGGAATTGATGTAATGTACGAAAGCAAGAACAGCAACGAGAGGGGATTCGGGGGAAATTGATCCATTCGGAGAAATCTTCTTCTTCTCCTCTTCAGAAATCGAGCTAGAGAAATGAAGAAAGTGAGTTCTAGGGTTTGCTTTGCTGAAAGAAGAAAAAAATCAGAAGAAGAGATTAACAAAGAGATCTAAAGAATAAGGAGATCTAAAGAAGAAGAAGGAGATCTTACCTTCTCTTCTTCTTCTTCTTCTTCTTCTTCTTCTTCTTCTTCTATCGTCCTCTCCTTCATTCGTCCTTCTTCTTCCCTGCTTCAAGAGTCTATTTCGTCCATGCTTCTTCTTCTATCGTCCTTCCCTGTTTCGTCCTTCTTCTTCTCTTCCCTGTTTCGTCCTTCTTCTTCTTCCCTGCTTCTCCTTCGAGCGGGAGATGGAGAAGCAAAGGGTTGAGAAAAGGGGGAGATGCAGCGGGAACGCGCGGGAAGAAAAAAAATTTCGCAAAATTTCAGCCGCCTGAAATCAACCTAATTCTCCACACCTTCACGTGCAACGCACGTGCACGTTTGCAACGGTTTTAAGCCGTGGGTCACTATAGCCACGGTTTTTAGCCGTGGCAAACACACCAACGGTTTAGAACCGTGGCCAAGCCTTTTTTTAGCCACGGTTTTAAGCCGTTGGGCACTATAGCCACGGTTTTTAGCCATGGCAAACACACCAACGGCTTAGAACCGTGGCCACCCCTGTGTAGCTAATCAGCCCTTTTGGTGTAGTGACAGCTAGAACTGGCAGTACCAATTCAAGCTCAGGGTCGAATGCTCGCTCACCTCATCAAAATTGGGGAAACTCATGTCAGAACCGAGGAAACTATAATTCTTGACCGTCCAACCAGAATTGGAGTTCCAACAAAAATTGGAATGCCAGTTCTAGCAACTCAAATTACAACAACAAAGGAGGGCAAAACTACTCTGGACAGTGGAGACCATCTGCCCCTGCCCCATGCATTCTTTGCAATAGCAGAGATCACCCAACAGGCAAATGTCCATCCAAACCAGCTCTACACTCATTAATGTCACTGCTTCAAGCAGAGCCTTCTAACCCGACCGCATCGAGCTCGAACCCCACCAACAGTGAGACCTCCCAAATGGGAGCTCTACGCAAGCTCAATGCTGTCAAAGGAGAAATGTATGAGCACCCACACAAGAAGGCTTTACAATACATCGACATCACTATCAATGGGTTCCCTTCCCAAGCATTGTTGGATTCCGGAGCGACAGACAATTTTATTGCCCCAGATGAAGCTAGACGTGTGGGTCTGAACTTAGAAGGAGATGTGGGTAAGTTGAAAGCTGTCAACTCTGAGGCAATCTCTATTAATGGTATGGCTAGAGCTGTGCCACTACAGGTTGGTCCATGGAAAGGAATATCAAACTTCTTGGCCGTTCTACTTGATGATTTTAAGGTGATTCTTGGCCAAGAATTCTTCCGAGGAGCTGCAGCGGGACCATTACCTTTCATGAACTCCTTGGGGTTTTTCGGACCCAGACTACGCATTGTACCAACCTCAATTCGACCAACAACTCATGATAGACTATTGTCGGCGCTCCAAGTCAAGAGGGGCTTGGCCAAAGGAGAAGATACATACTTAGCTGTGGCAAAGCTAGAGATGGAAGATGATACTAGCAAAATTCCTGAGGAAGTTGCCCAAGTTGTTGCTGACTTCATCGAAGTGATGCCGGATGAATTGCCAAAGAATCTCCCTCCCAGCAGACTCATTGATCACGAAATTGAGTTAGTCCCTGGTGCCAAGCCACCCGCACGTAGTCCATATCGCATGAGCCCTCCAAAGCTGACCGAATTGAGAACACAACTAGATGGCTTGTTGGAGTCCGGATTCATTTGGCCCTCTAAAGCACCTTATGGGGCACCTGTTCTTTTTCAGCGGAAACATGATGGCAGTCTTCGCCTTTGTGTTGATTATAGAGCCTTGAACAAAGTCTATATAAATAACAAATACCCGCTTCCGCTCATTCCAGACTTATTAGACCAACTTGGATCCGCCAGATACTTCACAAAACTCGACTTGAGATCAGGTTACCATCAGGTCCGCATTGCTGCTGGTGACGAATCCAAAACTGCTTGTTCTACTAGATATGGGCCATATGAGTTCCTAGTAATGCCCTTCGGCTTGACCAATGCTCCAGCTACATTTTGCACCCTTATGAATGGCCTGTTCCGTCACCTTCTGGACAAGTCTGTGGTTGTCTATCTTGACGACATTGTGGTTTATAGTGGGACTATAGAAGAACACCGACATCATTTGCGAGAAGTGTTCCAAATCCTTAAGGATAATCATCTCTTTGTCAAGAAAGAAAAGTGCTCATTCGGCCAGACCCAGATCAATTTCTTGGGTCATGTTATTGGCAATGGCAAGATTCGGATGGACATGGAGAAAGTCAAGGCAATCCATGATTGGAACTCTCCTAAGAACGTGTCTCAACTACGTTCTTTCCTTGGACTCGTAAACTATTATCGTCGCTTCATAAGGGACTACTCTAAGAGAGCTGTTGCCCTGACAAATTTGTTGAAACAAGACCAAACATGGGAATGGGATAGGCAATGTGAAGCTTCATTCCAAGACTTGAAACTGGCCGTGATGAAAGATCCAGTATTGGCCTTTCCAGACATCACCAAGCCCTTTGAAGTACAAACAGATGCATCTGACTATGCCTTAGGGGGAGTTTTACTTCAAGATGGTCACCCGGTAGCATATGAGAGTCGAAAGTTGAATGATACAGAGTCTCGTTACTCAGCTCAAGAAAAGGAATTGCTAGCCATTGTACATTGTTTACGGGTGTGGAGACACTACCTCTTGGGGTCTCAAGTCCTTGTTAAAACAGATAATGCTGCAGCAAGCCATTTCCTTACTCAGAAGATGCTAACCTCCAAGCAATCTCGATGGCAGGAAAATTAGCAGAATTTGACTTAGTATTGGAATACAAGCCAGGGCGCACTAACAATGTAGCTGATGCACTCAGTAGAAGGGTAGACCTTGCAGTGCTAACCCATACTGGTCCGAGTCACACCATCTTGGAGAAGATCAAAGTAGGCCTACAGACAGATCCACAGGCGAAGGCGATTACAGAGTTGATCAAGCAGGGCAAAACTCGACGGTTCTGGATACAAGATGGAGCAATACTCACAACTGGTAATCGCCTCTATGTTCCGAGAACTTTGGGTCTGAGAAAAGAACTTTTGAGAGAATTCCATGACACCCATTGGGCGGGACATCCAGGTTGGAGACGAACACATGCATTGCTAAAGAGGGGGTACTATTGGCCGCAGATACAGGAGGATGTAATGGCCTATGTTCGAACCTGCCTTATTTGCCAGCAAGATAAGGTTGAAAGAGATCGACCAGTAGGCTTACTAGAGCCTCTGCCTGTTCCAACTCGTCCTTGGGAAAGTGTTTCCATGGACTTCATTACGGGGTTACCGAAAGTGGAGGATTTCAGAAGTATCCTTGTAGTTGTCGACCGATTCTCAAAGTATGTGACATTTGTGCCAACCGGACTGACTTGCACAGCCGAAGATACGGCGCAGTTGTTCCTCAAGCATGTCGTGAAGTATTGGGGACTGCCCGAAAACATTGTTAGCGACCGTGATGCTCGCTTCACAGGTAAGTTTTGGAAGGAGTTGTTCAAGCTCTTGGGATCCAAACTTAATATGTCAACAAGCCAACATCCCCAATCCGACGGACAGACTGAGCGTTTTAACTCTATGATTGAAGAATACCTTCGTCATTTTGTAAGTGCAAACCAGAAAATTGGGTGGGACTACTTGATGTTGCACAATTCTGTTTCAACTTACAAAAGAGCTCAGCTACTCACTCCAGCCCCTTTCAGTTAGTCACCGGTCAGCAACCATTGACACCACATACAGTGCTGACCGGATACCAAGGACCCAGCCCAAGAGCTCTTGAATTTGTTAAAGCCTGGCAGAAAAACATTGAAGTTGCTCGAGCCTATCTTGAGAAAGCCTCCCGTCACATGAAGAAATGGGCGGACAAGAAACGACGAATCGATCCTTTTGAAGTCGGGGACTTGGTATTGGAGAAGTTAGATATGTTCAACAAGTATAAACGGACGGCTAGAGCACACAACAATCTGTTTCATAAGTATGCGGGACCGGTGCAGATTATTGAAAAAGTAGGCAAAGTCTCCTATCGCGTCAAGTTACCACATTGGCTCTGTTTCACCCACCCTGTCTTCCATGCAAGTAACTTGAAGTCCTACCATGCCGATGCCGCTGATCCCACCAGAAATGTATCTACCCGAGCATTGCCTAAGCATCCTACTAAGCCAGATTGAGAAGTGGAAGAAATCTTAGCTGACCGTCTCATCAACTACACAGGCCCGGATAGAGAGTATTTGGTCAAGTGGCAGGATGAACCTCCTTCAGAGATCAGTTGGGAGCCAGTCGAGCATCTACTGCCATACCTCTCAAAGCTGGAAGAGTACTTGGAAAAGTTCGCTGCGAGGGCGTCAGCGAATTGAGTGTGGGAGAGTGTCAGGACTCAAGGTCAGAGGCCTTCCTAATGGTCTCAAAACTCAATGTTCCCTTTTGAAAAGTGCCCAAATGCTTAGCATCTATATTATAGGGGGAAGGTTTGAGCTCTTGAATGTGAGGACGTGTTGCCTCCATTGCATAGTCGGGCCAGACTGTACCGCTAGCATTTTTATTGTTTTCTTTGCATTGCTTTTCAACTTCAAACTTGTATTTCCATCGATCGATAGCATCGAACTAGTCTTGAGCAACGTCCTTCTGAACGTTCCTCCCCATTGTAATCTATTGAATGTGAATGAGAGCTTTTACTGACTATTGTGCATTGTTATATTGTTTACAGATTGATATTGTGCATTCTCAAGTTAATATTTGTGCCCGTCAAAGTAACTACTCATAGGCTTACTAGTGAATTGGATAGCTAGTGCCGCACAGATTACTAGTCCGTGACAGCCGTCACATCAGTTTGCTAAATCATCTCTTGAAATGATGTGGCGCCGATGATGATTGAGTCTGAATCGTTGCTTGAGCCACACACAACATTAATTGGGTGTGCGGCGGTTCTGGCGAAAAAGAGGCGAAAACCTGTCCTTTATTTATGTTATCCGTAGTGTTGAGGTTGAACCCTTTGTTTCACTTGCTTTTGAAGATATTGATCTGAAAGGTTGGTTCATCTTCTTCAAGGCTCGAGAAAACCTTCTTGATGATGTTGTTCTGGCTAAGGGCCTACAATTTTTTTAAGACAGGCTGTTGTCCGAGCCAGATCTCATTGAAATGCGTGCAAGGTATGGAGTTCTTGAAGACTTTCCATTGTACCTTCTGACAGTCGACCAGATGCCAATGTCACCTCCACCCGGATTCATCTGTTTGCATAGAGAGATGCTTCAAACTTGAGTGAGTTTCCCAGTTCTAGACGTGATTTGGGAGTTTTTGGATTTCTTGGGGATTCCTTGGGCTCAGTTGGGACCCAATGGATACAGAATCATTCTCATGATTGTGCTCTCTGCTAAGGAGGCCGACGTTAGTGTGAATCCAGTTATTGACTGGTCCTCGACTATAGAGCAATGTTGTTTGCACGCTGAAGTCGCCGAGTTACTAAGGTAAACTGCCTGATGATTTCAAATTCGGGTAGAAGTACTGCTTCTTGGTTCCTGCAAATTCGAAGAATTTCTGGTACAAGGGTCATTCGCTTAAGCTACAGTTTTGACCACTTCGTAAGTTCAACTCCTTTTCGGTGACTTTGATGTGCTTGATAGCGGGCGGAGTGATCTTTGTTTGTGTTCTTTCACAATAAGGCTTCCCATCAATCCTCTTACCTTAGAGGAGCAAACCACCACGGAGGCATTCTGCGTCATGGCAAAAAGGTACATAGTTGATATCATAAGAGTCTCCAATTTTGTTCGTAGTGGGTTGTGGGACAACTGGCACGTCGCCCCCAATATGTATCTAGAGTCGTGCATTAAACTAAAAGAATAAGCCCCTTCCAGAAAAAGGAAGGCTACTAGGGCCAAGACTTTCGTTCTGTCTGATGCGAAGGATCTATCTAAGACGCTTGCTTCCTTTGTGAAGAAGAAGCCTCGCGTTAGGACGGGGCAGTCTTCCGCACAACCTGCTCCATTGATAGAGGAGCACGATTCTGCTAGGCCTATTGATGTGAAGACTAATGTACTTGGCTTGAAGAAAGATTATTTGTAGTTGGCCAGAGTTGTTGATGAGTCGAATCTTAGTGATACACAAGTTGAGGCCCTGAATGACCGTCTGGTGCGGATCGCAATGGTGGCTTCTGCTAGCGCTGTTTCACGTGGGGCCACTCCGATAGAGGGTTTCATATCTGATTTGCCTGAGGTGGTAGAATCTGATCACACCACCATTGACTTGCCTGAAAGTGGTCATGGTACCGATCGTGTTTCCTGTAGTCAGTATTGTTCACCGTCTCGTTCTTGGCCACAACTAGAACTATTGGAAGGTTTTTGGATACTTCGGTCCCTCCTCTACCTCTGGGTCCTGTTGGGTCGTCCCGCAATAAAGGGTCGGATGTTCTTGACAAAGGAAAAGCCACGGAGGAGAGTCTGAGGATGGTGGCAACCATGAAGGGCGGTGCTGGAATAGTTCCTGATCAGGGGAAGCTTCATCCTAATTCACGGATAAAATTGTTCGCACCGGACTTGGTGAAGATGAACTCACATGCTTGGCACCAAAAGGTGTATGTTGAGTTTGCTTCGAAGAAGCATATAAGCAGGCATCACAGTTGGTTGATGGACCACGCTCCATAACCCGAGGATGATACGATGGAAGAGTATGTGGACAAGGGTTTTAAGTATCTTATGCTTGGTATGTCTCATATGAGCCATGCGGCTGTTGTTGGCACGGAAGTAGAGGTGGCTCACGAGAGAGTATATACCTTGGAGCGTGTCTTCTCACACGGGCAGACGTTGTATTTTGATGCGCTCCATGAAATTGAGCGGCTTAAGAAGCTAGCCGAAGAGAAGCAGTCGGATCAGTCAATGCAACCGCTGAGGCTCAAAGGGCTCGTCTGGAGAATGTTTAGCGTAATCTGATCGAGGCGATGTCCGAGTGGGATAGACTTAAGCAGGATTTGAGCTGTCTTCAACTAAAGGTCGAGGTTGAGTAGGAAGTTGTGGCTAAGACGCATTCGGAGCTGCAGTCTCTTACTGAGGAGTGTGCTTTGAAGGGAGTTGACTGAGCTACTGAGAAGCAACAATTGGAATTAGATGTAGATTTCTATGCTCGAGAAGCGAGGATGGCCGAGAACCAACTCAAACTGGGATGGCATGAACTCAATGTTGTGAAGAGCAGTCTGGCCACAAAACAGTCTCAGGTCGATGCACTAACTGTAAAGTTGGAGCTACTGGAGCGTGACCTTATTGATGCAAAGGTGCAAGAAGAACAACTTATCCAGGAACAAGGCAAATGTGAGTTGCACTGGGTTGTTCATGGTTGGCTGGAGTAGTTGGCGCTGATGAAGGAGGAGCATCCGGAGTGGGATCTTAACCGTTACAAGAAGATGTTATATCTGAACTTGTCTATTACTTCTGAGTCGTCGAGCGAAGAAGACAGTTCGATCCCTAACGTCCAGGTTGAAGCGCGTATAAGTGCAACTTCTGCCTTTATTCCCCCTAAGCTTAGCTCTTCCATTTATGTACCTTCTCCTAATTAGCAGCAAACTTTGCGTGTTTGTATACTTTTTGTCTTGACCATTAATGAAAACAGTTTTCTTTGTTTCGTATTTGGTGTTTCTATTGCATGTTTTTCGTTTTGCCTTGTCGTCTTACTTTGGTATAGGCTGGTTGAATCAATAGGACGTTGTCTGGTCTGTTTGCAGCAGAGAGCTTGACCACTTTGTATTGTGAATGACTCAGAGTCATTGCTATGTAGATACGTTTGATAGCGGCAATATTTCGAACAATTTAACTAAGGTTGATTCACCTGAGTTGGGTCGTATCCAATAGGTAAGCTGCTTGAGCTTTTTCTTGTTTATCTGACTGGTCGGCTGTAGCTGTTGCCACAGGCAAGCTGTGGTGGCTGAAATACATGCCAGAGTATTCACACCGAGTCAGAAGTTGTATGCTTGGATTGGCGTCCTAATTAACTTTCATTTGGGCACTGATTGTACTATCCATATATCAGCACGAGTTCCCTTTTTCTAATGCTAGGATGTCAATCTATTTGAGTGTGAAGGCGCTGATTCAGCTAAGCTCATATTGGCGCCCGCAGTCCTGAGGGAAAACGGAGGTCGTGTAGAGAGCTGTTTGAGATATTCATTGTGGTCGATAGATTTGGGGAGTAAGGATTTAGCGACCAGGTTGAAGAGCAGTGGTCTCGTGGCAAGCCGTCGAAATCAGTTTAGGACTGACTAGGCTTCCACTTCTTGAATTATTTATGTCTGAGCTAAGCGGTAGAAAAATTCAGTGAGTAAAGGTTTGGCAAACAGGCTGAAGAGCCGTGGTCCCGTGACAAGCCGTCAGAATCAATTCGGGACTGACTAGACTTCCACCTTTCGAACCGTCGACACCCTCCCCGCGCGGTGGGTGGTACGTGTTCGAGAGGGTTTTGGCGGCCATGCTGAAAAGCAGTGGTCCGGTGGCGAGCCATCAGAATCAGTTCGGGACTAACTAGGCTTCCACAATCCAAATTATCTACACCTGAGTGCACCAAGCTACAAATTTGGGATGGTTCGGCGGCCACGCTTAAAAGTAGTGGTCCCATGGCAAACTTTGAAAATCAGGTCGTGACTGACTAGGTTTCCACCTTCTAGACTATCTACTCCCTCGCAGCGCGGGCTACAAATCTAGGTTTTGTGATTTGAAGGCCACGCTGAAGAGAAGTGGTCCCATGGTGAGCCATCAAAATGAGTTTGGGACTGACTAGGCTCCCACCTTCTTGACTATCTACACCCTCGCAGTGAGGGTTACAAGTCTAGGTTTTGATCAAAAGCTTTCGTTGTCGGTCGTCGCCAGCTAAGCTTACCTGATTAGGTTACGTGAACACTGACCGCGAATGGGGCAATGATCACTAGCGAGTTGTCGTCACCAAGCGTGGCAGCGCTGATTAGACACCCACTTCCTAAATCGTCGATGTCTGCGCTAAGTAGACTAGGTGTCGGGGTGAACTAGAAGCTATCGTCATCATTGTTGGCTGACTAAGCTTGCCCTGTTTGACCAGAGGTTCCGCCTGCTGAAGAGCGTGCAAACCTAGTGGTCGAAAGTGTTGACGAAGTTAACTTAACTTGGCGAGTGGTAAAGTTCGTAGGTCAAAGTTAACTAGGATCCTCGAGTGCTTATGCCAAGCATGCGACAGGGTCTTGTTCGGATAAAAGCTGAGCTCATGGGCTCACAGAGGAAGGGCTGGGATTTCCTGTGTGGTGTATTATGTGTATGACGTAAATCGCACGATGACACGTGTATGGTGTAGGCTATGTGATGTTTGAGTATATCGGTTACTCCCCCTCAATTGATTGGGTTGCGTGCAGTGTCATTAATTGATTGACGTGATCTGTGCAGTTTCCTTGGGAACTATCGTCTTCCTTTTTCCCATACGACATTCAATGCTTGGCAGTTAATGCTGGAGTGCCCGTTTGGTGTACCACTATGTCTATATAATAGTGTTTTCCAATCATTGTAGGCACTATCTTTTGCTGAGTTTATTTTCTGTAATGTTCTTGTCTAGAAAAGATGCTTTGAGTTTTCAGAAGGCTGTCAGAAATGTTGTGGGTTTTCCAAAGGGTGAAGTTGGATTTCCATCAATGGAGTTTTCGAAAGTTCTAATGTTTACGTCGACCAGGCATGGTGATAGTTGTTGTTATGCGTGGTCACTTGCTGTAGGTGGGCACGTAGTTAATCCATTGAGGTCTCATAATCTCTTCTCATACCACAAAGAAGTATTGTGAATTTTCTACTAATGGATATGTCTTGGTGTTACACCATACCGCTTGTGTGTTCGTGTGCTCGGATCCTGCTTCTAACCAATGGTTGATCAAAGTGTTAGTCGATGTGTGATGTCTCCTAGTGTGGTTGATCTCAATCACACCTGCCATCGCATATGGGAAAAGTGGTCTCTCTTGAAAGCATTATAGGACCATAACTGCGTCGTTGCTCGTGGCCATCCTCTTCTGCCATCTTCTAAGCTCTTTGAGGAGGTTGGATAGATGGTGGGACGTCTCTTGAGGATATTAGCAGTTTCTCGTGAGGTCCTCGATGAAGTAAAGAGAGCACTTTCCTGGACTAATTTGACGGAGCAGTCTGACCGCTCAGTCCTTTCAATCCCCTTATACACTTTGTCTTTATCTTAGGAAGGGGCCGAACATCTCCCATTCTCTTAATTTTGTTGTCATCTTCGGAAGAAGTCGAGTAGTTTTTTATGGACTCCGTCCATTGCAGAATTGTCTAAGTGAGTCTTTTATTTCAACTCGCTTTGTATTTAGATGCTTGTAGTGCTCAGTTTTTTGTATCCGCCTCAAGGTGCTTGTTGTTACATCTTTTCAATAATTAATAGAGATTGTTTCCGAAATTCTTGTTTTATTTCTTAAATGATTGTGAATCACATTAGTCTCTTAAAAACTCTAAACTCAATATTGACTATAGAAAGGTAAACAAACAATTTAAAGCAAACTAATTGTTGATGGAGATAAACTGACCTTGGCCTCGAAGTGAATTCGGATAGCTTTTTTGGATCATTTAGCGGACTGTCGAGGCGTTACATAGGTCACTGAATAGCAAACCTTGAAGAGGGGCGGATCTCCATGCAGATGGAATGTCGGGGGGATGTGTTCCCGCTTGCCATTGCCATTACGACTCGCTAGGCGGGAGAGTTGACTGCACCTGTACCGCTAAAAAATGGCGTCCCTTCCATCTTTATGCCTTGCACTGGGTTAGGCTTCTCTACATGATGTAGCTGAATTTTGGAGCACTCTATCTGTTTTAGTGTGGCGTAGTGGCAGTCTCGTGTCGTAGGTTGGTTTCCACGTATTGTCCCTTCTAAGTTGTTAGCAGTATACTTAACACACTGGTGAAGGGTGAAGACCACTGTTTCCATTTGGTATAGACACGATCTTCCCAGGATGAGGTTGTATAACGATGGTATGTCTACCCCCATGAAGTCCAGAAATAGGACCTTCTTCAGCCGATGCTCTCCAACTATCGTGGTTAATCTTATATTTCCGATGGAAAAACATTTCTTCCCGCTGAATCTTATCAGCGGATGCTTTGATGACACTAGGTTTTTCTCCTTTAGGTCCATGCTACGGAAAGCATTGTAGTTCAGAACGTTGAGCGAGCTTCCTATGTTAAGGAGAGCTCTCTTCACTTCCCACTTTGCAATGGAAACGGAAATGACCAAGGCGTCGATGTGCGGTGCTCGAACTCCATCGAGGTCCTTGTTCGTGAAAGTCAAAGTCGGAATGGGATTCTGAATTTTCGAATAGCAAACACGTATGTCTTCATCCGCGGGTTGTGTTTGCATATCCAATAGAGTTCGCTTGCGGGACCTGTGAGACTGGTCTTCATTCGGTTCGACTCCATGAAAGACGTATATTATCCCAGGAGTCTCCTTCTCTATCTCTTTGACCGACTTCCCCTGTCTCTGATTTGTTCTGGCTGCTTCTCAAACTTCAGGAAGTCTTTCAATTTCCCTTGAGAATCCAATGCTCTACTTCATACCTCGAACTTTTGTAGTCATTGGTGTTGTGTTCACCTTCGCTGTGGTACGCACAATGGTAAACAAACATAATACAAGAGAATCACAAATGGGGTCAGCTTATTAGATCTGTCAAATTGCAGCAGTCAAAGTATCAAACCAACACCAATAAAGACTCTTAGCTCAGCTGAAATAAACAACACTTAACCTGATTCCTACAATCACTCATATCCACTAGAACATCTCCTAAACTCCATTGCTTCAACCCTCAAAACCCAGCTGAAACACCCACTAAATTTTGCTGTAAATAACCCCTAAACACAGCTGAATCAGCCATCTAAACAAACTGATACAACCCCACAAACTCAGCTAGAAACAACCCCAAAAAAATCTGCTGCAATGACACCAAAAATCTACTGAAGCGACTTTGAAAAATCTATTAAAACAACATTAAAATCCGACGAGAAATATCCCCAAAACACTGCAAAAACAACCATGCTGACCCAGCTGAAATAGAGCCCGAAACAAAGCTGAAACACCCCTGAAAACAACCCTATTTGGGTGTTAAAATGTACACAATTCATCTCTGCAAGCAGCTCGCAAACAACCCTCTTTGTGCAATAAAATATAACCCAGATTCAGTTCCAAAACCACAACATTTGAGCATCAAAATGCAGGTCAAAATAGTCCAGAAAACAGCTCCATTGTGATTTGAAATTTAACCAAAACAATTCTTTTTATACCAAATCATTCAAAATGAGAAATCTCCAAGCAACATTAAATAATCAAACCCACTTCTACTTACTAGAGTAAAACAATTAGAACTGAACAAGAAAGAAAAGAAGCATTCAGACCCCTCGATTCATTTTACATGTAATCCCGCCACAATTGTCAACCAAAACATGCAAGATTGACAATATTTTACTTAACAAATGGGAAAGTCATATTATTAGCTGCAGATAGTTAAAACCTAACAAATTGACAACCAACCACTTACCCATGAACTGAATTGACACATGCGGGCTCTGCAACAGTTTGCACGTACCAAATTCCCAACAATTTATTCATGAAAACCAAGAATTATAAACAATTTATGCTTAACTCTATCATGCAAGCTTGAAAAAGACGATCTGTCCAAAAACCAGAGCTAGATAATCCGCTCTATTCACCAAAATAGGTGAAACTCAGACTCAACGACAAACATAAAACCCTTAGAAATGTTCCATTGCTTAGACTCAAAACTGCGACCAAAATAATACCTAACAACAGACAACAATACCAAGCATAAAAGCAACAATAGAAACATTCACCAATATATATATGTAACAATCCGATTCGCACAGTAATAATATTGTTCGCTCTGAGCCCAACCGACTCGTACGACTTTAAAATACGTTATTACTATGGGGATCCAACCTCGCACATTAGTAGCACATCCCCCTTCCGTACCAAGGCGATGTGGAAATATGTCCCCCTTTGTAGCTCGTCCAACCTCTCTCGAGCCTATTGGGCTCCAACCCTCACCCTCAGGTCCACCCACTACAGGGTCTCACAGTCCACCCCCTTAGGGCACAACGTCCTCATTGGCACATTGGCTCAACGTCCACGTCGGCACATTTCTGGCTAGGTCAGGCTTTGATACCATTCTGTAACGACCCGATCCTCAAAGTAACAATATTTTTCGCTCTGGGCCGAACCAGCCCGCATGGATTTAAAACGCGTTGTTACTATAGGGATCCAACCTCACACATAAGTAGCACATCCCCCTTCCACAACTATGTCCCCTTTGTAGCTCGTCCAACCTCTCTCGGACCTATTAGACACCAACCCTCACCCTCAGGTCCGCCCACTCCAGGGTCTCACAATATAGTTTTCGTATAATGTAACATCCCCATTAAGCATGCAAATCATCGAATTTACAACGATCGGACCTAAAATCATGACAAAGGAATCCCCACACAAACATGAAAACCTGAAATGTAATGGAATGCAAAAGTCCAAAGTCTTATTCACCCTTAACAAAAATTATCCAATATTAGTGGTTAATTCCTAACATGCAAATCAATATTAACACATACTCACTTAAATCCACTGGAATCAGCTCGACAAGCTCCCCCAACACCTCTGAACCATGGATCAAAGCTCACCCGCCCGATCACAACCCAAAATCAACGCCGTCAAACTTTACTCTCCATGTTTTTTGAAATTTCCAACCAGAACTCCACCCACCTCTACATGTGGGGGTTACCGGCTCTAGACGTTGGCACAAACACCATCAGAGGGAGGGATCAAAGCTGAGCTGCTCGGACATTTGTCGAAAGCTCTAGTACTGAAATCAAATGGGGAGGATAGAGGAGTGAGAGGAAGGAAAAATGAAAAAAGTAATGAGGGATTGGGGTGAAGAAAACCACTACAACACTTTGGCGAGCTCATCACAGGAGAAGAAGAAGAGAAACACGCCCTGGAGAAAGAAAATGAATAAGAATAGAAAGGAAAAATGTAAGTTTTATCTTATAAGGTGGGTGGCTATTTGCCCCCACCAAAACTATGAGGGCACTCCACCCTGCAAAGCACTCCACCCTCCAAATTATAGAAAATAAATTTTGAAAAAATTAAATTAAATTCCAGTAAATTAGAATGAATGTTTGTAATCGAAAAACTCTAAAATAAAACAATCAAAATTTAACGGGTGTTGCAGATAGGCTTCAATTTTTCTTTGGTTGACGATATACCAAAGGAATTTTCCTGACTCTACTCCAAATGTACACTTTTGTGGATTGAGTTTCATCACATACTTACGGAGGTGGGAGAACGCTTGTTCTAGGTATTTGATGTGATCGTATCTATGTAGGCTTATTACTAGCATATCAATAATGTATACTTCCATGGTCTTGACAATCTGATCTATGAACATTTTGTTGGCCAGGCGTTGGTATGTTGCTCCATCATTCTTTAATTCGAACGGCATCACCTGGTAGTATTACGTACCTCTTTCTATTATGAAGGATGTCTTCTCCTGGTCTTGTGGATGCATCTAAATTTGGTTGTAGCGAGAGTATGCATCCATGAAGCTAAAGAGTCCATGTCCGGAGGTAGCATCCACTATCTGATCTATAAATAGAAGTGGAAAGTTTTCTTTTAAGCAGGCTCTGTTGAGATCCGTGTAATCCACGCAGACCCTCCACTTCCCATTTTTCTTTTTAACCAAAATTGTATTGGCTAGCCAGTCTGGGTATTGGGATTCCTTAGTCATTCCAACACTCAGCAAGCGGCGCATCTACTCATTGGTGGTGTGATTGCACTCTCAAGGCGACTGGCCTTCTCGTCTGTCGGATAGGCTTTTTGTTTGGGTTGACTTGCAGTCTTTATGTGATGATGGAGGGGTCAACACCCACCATGTCCTTCATTGTCCAGATGAATATGTCCTTATTGTCTTTCAACAGTTGGGTCAATTGTTTGGCAAGCTCCAAATGAAGTTTTGATCCGATTCTGACAACTTTACTACCTTCCGGACCATCAAGGTGGATTGTTGTGGTTTCTTCTTCTGGTTGGCTAGTGTTCGGCCATTCCTGTGGACTGATTGAAGCTGCATTATCGTCTGGGAGGTGTTGATCCGTTTGCAGTGGACTTGCTGTTGTGATGGCTCCGTTTGTCCAAACTATGATTATAATTTGTTGGGAATCTTCATTGATGAATAGTGGCATTCGAGTGCAGCTGGCCTATCACCTCTGATGACTCCAACATCATCATCAATATAGTACTTAGGCATTAATGCATGATGGAGGATACTGCACCCATATCGTGTAGCCAGGGCTTCCCCAGAAGCATGTTTGTGCACTGACAGGGCGTCCATAATGAAGAAGTTCATTAATAAAACTCGTTGTTTGCATGTGCTTCTACCACTATTGGCTTTTCGGATTAGCTCGAGTGGGTACCATTGTTCACCGCTGAAGCCCACTATTGGTTGGTTGGCGAGTATGAATCCCTCCATGTTGAAGTGCATTTTGTTGAACAATGCTATATACAAGAGGTTGGCGGAACTCCCCGTATTAATGAGTACTCGCTTGACTTCCCATTTAGTTATTGAAATTGATATTACAAGGGCGTCACTGTGGAGGGAATGAATCACATTCGTATCTCTTTCGAAAAAAATTCACGGTAGGGGTTGGGCAGTCTATTATGGTGTGTTGCATGGGAAAATTGTTGTGATGTGTTCTTATTCGCAATTCTCTGACTGATCATTTTCGTGATTGGTTAGACTTCTCCTGATCCCCATACGTGCCATGTAAAACGTATATCCTTTAGACCGGTCCATTTTTTCTTTCCCCTAGACTGATTATCCTTTAGACCTGCGAACTCGTCAAATCGTCTCCTCTGGACCCAATATTCTACTTCCTTTCACAGATTGTGGTAATCCTCGGTATCGTCTCCATGGTCTTAGTGAAAATAACAGTATTTGTTTTTATCTCATCTTGGTGGATCTCCCCTAGTTTGGGTGGCCACTTGAAGTCTTCTTAGTTTGTCATAGTTTTAAGAACCTTTGCCATACTTATTTTTAAAGTAGTGTATGGATTGTACTTCACATCAACCGAGTTAGTCAAATGTTCGGGCTTTACTCTGCCCAACTGCGACTTTTCGAACTCATGTTTGTCATGGTCGGACCTGCTACTAGTATGTTACCTCTTAGGATGAGTATTGTCCTCCCGCGGTCAATTAGTTCGTCTCCTGCCTTCTTTTCTTTTCGATTTGTTAGGAGAGATGTTTTGTCAGTTTCGTTGCTCTTCGAGGTCGCCCACATTTCTTCAAGAGCAATGTATTTTTGTGCACTATATAACAGGGTCATCATGCTCTTTGGAGGCTCTAAAGTTAGGAATTTGTACAATTTTTCTCCCTTGAGTTACAATTGTTTCATCACTGCACCCATCAATCATGATCAACTCATCAGTTAATCGTGTAACATATTCCCTGAAAGTCTCATCAGGTTTTTGCGTGATGTGAAGCAAGTTGTGTGTACGCTTTCTGATCCTTTGACTATCGATAAATCTAGTAATAAAGGTTTGGCCAGCGCCTGGAACGAGTCTATTAACCATAGTGGGAAGCTGTTTAATCAATTTACTGCCATGGACGAGAGGTTGGTTGGGACGGTTTTCCACATGGTAGAGTTTGAGCTTTTTTTTAGCGCTATCATATGGTGAAAGTGGTGTAGGTGGTCCGACGGATTAGTCGAACCATCATAAGGTTTGAACTTTGGCGGGGTGAACTTCTTGGTTAGAAGACTGTTCATGATTTGATTGGAGAAGGGTAGCATGGCGAGTTCATACAACATGTTCGGATCTGTGACTCCAATTTTGAATGGGATTTGTAGGGCAAGTCCAAATTTTTTTATCCATCGTCTCAAGGTTCATTTATTTCGAGGTTAGACCTGCGGAGTTCTGCAAGAACTTCTTGGTTCTCTTGAAGACGATTGGCAGTGTTCTGGTGAGGTGGATCTCTGGCGTGCTCAACAAGTTGAACACATTCTTGTGTGAGTATCTCGACCATTTTGGTGAGTTGGGTTATTTGGGGTAAAAGTTGACCCATATGAGGGTCCATTACTATTCCCTAAATAGTAGGGGCTTGGGGTTCTAATCGAATGGTGGGATCCACTAATCCTTCTAGTGGAAACTCACTAGTTTGCGCACCTGGTTCCCCAATGCCGCATTGGGGATGTTTAAGCTCGGCAACTGAGTTTCACCAATGGGAGGGTTATCATGTGTATTGCCAACATGAGAATTTGTAGGGTTTCCATTCTCACTATATTTCTCGTCACTGGTTTGTTCTAAGGAAACCAATTTTTTTAAAAAATGAACTGTCATTCCCATAGACGGTGCCAAATTGATGTGTCGAAATATGTTCTCCTCGAGATCTGACTTGCAAAATAGGGTTAGATTGCAAAAGACCACCTTGTCGGTGGCTGAAGGCATTCCGATGCTTATGTCAGTAAATTGAGGAACAATATGAACTTGGATAGAGTATAACTATAGGATTTTTCATAAGTACCTTCCTTTTTTCTCTCATTTACCTTATATAATTAGAGTAATTAACTATGTACATGACTTAAGCATGCATAGCGCAATGAAGGGGGATGTTTCTCATAATGATCTCCTTCTTTATTGAGATACATCATTTGGAGAGATTCCCACCATGAATTGTCTCCTTCGTAACATCTTTGTCCTCCAGGGTGAGATTTGTTTGGGCCTTATTTCTTGACCTTTAGCTTGTGTTGTGGTCCCTCAATATTGCCTCTTTGGGCTTTAGTGATCGAACCTGTTAATTGTACCTAATGAGAGATGGTTTGTGCTACGTGTACGTCCACGATCGAATGGTTGTTTGATGTATCATATAACTTTACAAACAAGTATAAAGTTTGCTATAGAAGTGGTGATACTTCACATATCCATTTTCTATGCATATATAGAAGAGAGATTGATCGAAGATTTGGTAACACTACACCAAAAGGCCAGTTTAGTACGCCGAGATGGCCACAGTTTTAAACCGTTGGTTTATTTGCCACGGCAAAAAACCGTGGCTATAATGACCAACGGCTTAAAACCGTGGCAAAAAAAAATGGCCACGGCTGAAAACCGTTGGTTTATTTGCCACGGCCAAAAACCGTGGCTATAATAACCAACGGCTTAAAACAGTGGCTAAAAACATGGCCACGACTCAAAACCGTTGGTGTATTTGTCACGGCCAAAAATCGTGGCTATATTGACCAACGGCCTAAAACCGTGGCTAAAAAAAATGGCCATGGCTCAAAACCGTGGCTATAATGCGCAACGGCTCAAAATCGTGGCTATACAAAAAACGCTGGAAAAAAAATGGGCGGCCTTTTTGGCGCTCGATTATTTCCTTTCATTTTATGCACTCGAAGCTCCTCTTTCCCTGCTCCCTCCACTAGACATCGACCCACTTCCCTGCTCCCCTCGACTCCACTCGAAGCTCCTCCTTCCTTGCTCCCTCGACTCCACTCGACATCAACTTCCTCCCTCGACTTCCTCCTTTTCTGCTCCCCTCCACTCCACTAGAAGCTCCTCCTTCCCTGCTCCCCTCCACTTGACTTCCCTGTTCCCTCCACTCGACATCGACCCTCCCTGCTCCCTCGACTTCCCTGCTCCCTCCCTTGACTTCCCTCCTCCCCTCCTCCCTCGACTTCCCTGCTCGTCCCTCGACTTCCCTCCTCCCCTCCTTCCCTGGTCTTCTCTCCTTGCTTGGCGTCTTCAACCTCCAGACCATTTTGCAAAATCGATCAGCGACTTCAGATTCTCTCGTAAGGTTTGCTAAAAAACTAAGGTTTGTTGTTTCAGTCTTTGTTGAAAATTAGAACAAACCCCATTTGTAAAACAAACACTTAATCTTCCTTTAATGGAGTTTTCTACCCATGGGGTTTGATGTTAAACACAAAATATACTTTGGGGTTCATTAAAATTTGAAAAAAAAAACTAAGGGTTTTTGTTGGTTTTGTTTCTAGGGTTTTTGAGAATGTCCGGTGCTGGTGGTGGGGAATATGATCCTGCCATGTATAATGATGATGATAAACAGAATGAGATTACCCAGGAAGATGCATGGGCTGTTATCAGTGCTTACTTTGAAGAAAAGGGTCTTGTTAGACAGCAGATTGAAGTTGATTTGGAACAATTTTTGTGAGATATCTTGTGTGCTTGAAGTTGTGGTGTTTGATCAGATTGGATAGAGAGACCCTTTTGGGGCACATGAGTTTTGTTGTGAGTGTATCTCTTTCTTTGCTTGTTTTGAGATTCAATTTGGGGTTCTGTTCAATTGATGGAAATAATGAGGGATTTGTGTGGTTTGGTTGAGATATCTCTGATTCATTTTTCTTGTTTATTTTCAGATTCTCGGGGTTTTTCGTTGGTTATCTCTCAAGTAATGTGGTGTTTCAGATGGGGGGTCTTTGTTCAGATCTTAATTGTTGTAATGGTGGGTTTTACTGCGAATGTTTCGCACGGCTTCACTAATCCACAAGATGGTAAAGTCAAACTAATTTCATTTTGTGTTTTTTTTTGAAGAATTTGATAATTGTTAGTGTTGGTGAATGTATTTTGAGTTTTCTTGATTTGGGTGCATTGTGAAATTTTGTGTAGTTACCGCGATAAATAGCTTATTTGTCGCAATGGAGAATCTAGCTCTTCCGGGATGGATTTCGAATTGAGGTGATCCTTATATGGAGGCATGGAAAGGGGTTGCGTGTATTGATTCGAACATAACTTCGCTGTATGAGTGTTTTTTTTTTTACAGGGGATTTGGGATTTTGTCAATGTATGTTGTGTATGATTGTAACAGTGTTTTGATTTTGCAAAACGATTAATGGTGCAAATTTGGGTGGAGGATTGGGTGATAACTTGCAATTGTTTACAGCAATAAAAACAATGTAAGTGATATTCTTTATATTTTTTTATTTATCCTTGTGAATAGACCATGTGTATAGAGGCATTTATATGAAAGCATCCAATACCTACTCTGAGGATTTATGTAGTAACAATGTACTAGAGTCTGCTCACACACCCCACTTGACTCGCTATGACACTAATGTGAATTGTGTGCTATATTAGAAACCAACAAGTGGGCTATAGTGTGCCCTGTTTAAAATGGAAAGCGATATGAAGGGAAGAGGATCGACAATGTTTCAAATGCCGCATATTGAAATTTTCACCATTCTCAACTAAGTTTAAATATATATCATTTATAATTTTTCTTTTACATTTTATTTTCATTATTTGAGGTAGAGATCTCAGCGGCAATCATATTGGAGGGAGTATTCCATCTCACCTGCCTTCTACCTTGATAAACTTGTAAGTCGTAAATTTTGACTCTAGCTGATCCTTACACATAATCTGCTGATTGAATAATACCTTTATGTTGTTTGTGATCTATAGCTCTATCTTTCCTAAGGAACTTATATGAAAGATTTTTTTCTTCATGTATGGCAGATTTCTTTCAGCTAATCAGTTCACAGGAAGCATCTCAAGTACATCATCATCTCTAACACAACTGTCAGCTATGTAAGTTTATGCATCTAAGTTGTTAATCGCAAAGCCTAGTTTTGAAATTGTAATTTTTTATTAAAATTTTGTGATGTTTTTCCCCCAGTCACTCAATGTTTTGAAGTTCTAGTATATTTGATTGGACAATTTGACAAGTAAGTTTATTGTGTGGGATTTAAGTAGTGGGTTGGAATAATTTTTGTTTGTTTAGAAGGATCTGAGTTTTGGTTGTGTTTGATTTGGAAAATTATGTGCGCTGTGGTGGGATTTTAGTACCATTGGTTTGGAAGAATATTGGTATTTGCTCAGGAGAAAATGAGCACCAATCATGTGTATGTGTTTAAGAAGAGGCAGCCGAACAAGTATTCCTACGTGGCTGCGATACGATCTATAGCAGAAATGCAAAACAAGTCACCAAGCAGTATGTTTGTGCGGATGCTTTCTTGTACTGGTGCCAAAGGGGTAATAGATCAATGTTTTTTTTAAAGAATTAAACTAACTGGTTTAGTCTCTTCTTCCATTTATAGTGCTTATTTACATTGCTTTTGGTAATGTTATCAATTCTTTTGTGTGTTGTTGTTGAGTGGTCCTAGTAACATTATAGAAGATTTGCATGCATCACATGGCATATTAATCAAGATTAGCATGAGCATGCAACCTGTGCCCATTCACTGTCTTGTACATATGATTTATTTAACTACAATATATTTTAGTTATTATAATCTTTACTCTTTAGTATAGACTAGTTTATAACTGGATTTATATTATTATTGCGAGAGTTACTTTGTATTGAACCTGAACACTATCTTTTGAAGTTTTAGGCCTAGTTCTTAGCAATGAGTTCTTAATTGTTTTTAAGGTATGCAGATTCTTGAACAAATTTTATTCATACAAGAGAGGAGCTGTAAGATATTGTCTTTGATAGTGAGGTACATTGGAATCCCTTAACCATTATGTGTGGTGGATTTTGTGTAAAACTTGAGACATTATCATATAATGTCTTTTTACATTTGTTTGTTCATTTATTTTGTTTGTAAAGAATTTTCTTTTGGATGACTATAGTGCTAGACCAAACTCTAAAGATGGAATGGTTGCAAATGTAGAAGCCTCACACTCGAAGAGCAAGATAACCAGTATCGATGATGTTTTGCATGGATTAGTTGAGTGGCTTTGTGCCCAGGTTAGTATTTGAGCGATCATGCTAATCATTATGTGGTACTGATATGCTCAACATGCATTTGATTTAGTTTCATTGATACAACTCATTGTCTAACACCATGAGTATCTCTTTTGCATTGGTTGATTTGAACCTTCAAAATGCTTCCCTAATGTGTAGTGGAAAACCAATATAAGATGAGATACAGGCATACAACACAACACACTTTCTGATATAAACCTTAAGAAAAGGGAATAGTCTCAAGTAATGTTTATAGAGTGTTTTATTTCTCTCTTTTATTTCAATTTTTTGCGAATGACTTTCTGGATTGGCTATTTTTCTTACAATCCACCATAACTAATATTGCTTATTAAATTTTAAGCCTTAAGCTCATATAGCATTTGTCTCTAAAGAATCTGAGAACTCATGTCTTATTCTCATTTATGGAAACTAATCTTTAAAATGCAGTTGCTCGGCATTGTAGTTCATATTCTATCCCTTTTGCAAATTTCATTCCATTTACCTATATTAGTATTTAGTATGTGAGTATAGCTCTAGAACAATTTGGTGCGAATACAGGAGGGAGAAAATATGGCAGTCACTATATATAGTGGTCATTTTGGTGAAGTGGCATTCATCAATAAAACAGGGCTGCTTGTTTCAATAGGTATTTTAATTTGAAGAATGAGTTGTAACTAAAGTAGGAAACTAGAGCTGCTAAAGATTAGAGGTTTGGGATAAGATAGGCCCTGAAAGGTAATAGTGAGCTCGAGCTGGAGCTGTTGTTCAGCCAGCGCTTTCTCCGCAGGCATTGGTGAGTGTTTTGTTTTTCACTTGTTCCCTTGGCCTATTGGTAACTTCTCTTTTTAGATCAAAGGCATGAAATCTTGAAGTAGTCATGTCTGCTTGCCCGGTCTAGAAATGTGCTTTCAGGTTTTCTGCTTTTCTCTTTCGGCCTTGAACTTGAACTCCCTCTATCCAGGCAGTCAACCGAAAAGATGAGAAAAGGGATGAGTGAAATTGTTGCACTTCCAGGAAAGGGGGAAGAGCTGACGGAAGGGGAAAACTAGTTACGTGCCTAGATCAATTGTTGTCCTGAGTCGCGGTCTCCTACCATCCCATGTTGCTCACATCAACATGTTTCAATCTAACATAACTACCCATCCTCTTTAACCAAGCTCACTTCTATGTCTCCACTAAGGTAATGTATATATATATATGGTGCTTTTTGCTTCTAAGGTTCATTATCCTTGCATACATGTATGGGGTGCAGCTTTTCTATAGCACCGTTTAGTTGGTGATAGTGTGTTTCTGCCATTAACATTATCTGTCAAACTTTTAATGTTGTTTTATTATCAGTTAGTAACTTGTATCGTTTCATGTGACTGCAGCTGAAGAAACCTTCCCATCCTACTCGTGGCGTACTAGTTGCTATTAGTTGCTTAAGATCTTTGTTGAAAGAACCATTGGTTAGATCCTCTTTTGTAAAAGCAGATGGGGTGAAGCTGCTAGTTCTGTTGATTTCTCCAGCATCTTCTCAGCAATCTATCTAGGTGATTCGGTCTTATTCACAATTAAGAGTTATGCTTTGAAAAGATTGGCTTCTCAAGGTGAGTCTTATTTGCAATATCCCAAAAGGTGAGTCTAATGTAAGCTAATGTATTTGGGAATCTCCTTCTAGGATTGTGATTTTTTTTTACCTCTATTATTTGTTCAATCATGTTTATTTTCGGAACATGCAGAAACCTACTGCCACCCAAGCTAAAAAGTTGCCAGTAGCCTCCAAAAAGAAAGATGAGTCAAGTGATGACTCTGAATGTGAATCTAATGAAGAGGAGGTACATGTTTAGTATTCTTTGCTTCAAAGCCTTACTTGTTGGATTGGCGTGGCTAAAATGTATATTTGTTTCAAACCAGCCATTAGAACTGATTGAAAGTTTATATTGTCTTTTGCAACAAAGAGTCTTATCAGAAAGGTGGTAAAAGCCAGGGACAGACTATATTTGTTAAAGGTTTTGATACCTCCCTTGGCCATGATGAGGTAAAAATCCATACATAGTTGATTTTATATTAAAAATCCATACAGAGTTGACTCATGAAACTCTTTTCTTGATTTTGAATCACTTACAGCTGATATTTTATATAAATAAAAGTTAATAAAAACTTAAAGAATAGTGATATGTTTATTGCAAACAAAGTCAAAGTGGCCTCTTTTCCTGAGCTCATGAACTTCAACATTGGAGGTGTACACGTACTTAAAAATACGGTTTTATGGGAAGATCTGTTTTTTGACTTGTCTATGCTTTGATTAGTCCTTTCAGTTATTGTCTTGGTACAATCATTTTCTCATAGACTTGTCTGCAGAGTTAATCTCTTAAAAACTTAAACTAATTGGTACTGGTGTAGAAAATAAATCAAAGAAAACTAAAGGAAAATAGATTGAAAGTAAGTGGAGCGGCCTAAGTATAAATGACCTAGGCGTAGTTCCGTAGGCAGTATTTGAAAAAGTGAATAAGGAAGATGTTTTAAAGAGTGAAAGGAGGTGATAGGAAAGCCATGACAAGTTGACATATAATTGACAACAAAGGCTGTTATGGGCAATTTCTAAAGCAGATGACAATAATATATGTGCCTTCCAAGAGTTTTACTAGAATGAATCTTCTTCATTACGCCATTTCGTTCAGTCTCAACCATTCATATTGATCAAAATGATCTAAAAAGTTTCAAGATTCGCCAACTTGGGTTCCAGTTGGCAGGGTTATTAGTATTATAAATTGAGGAGTGCATGGTTGCTATTCAAATCAGCAAGAATAGTACTCAGACTGTCAGACGACACTTCCACGCATCATTTTTAGCTAACATTTGCTGTGTAGAACTAGTATAAGCAAGAACAGCAATGGGGCACAAGAAATACTTCTCTATCTTAAGCATGTTCAAGTCTAGGAAGTCTCGCGATAGGTATGACATGGGATGGGATGAAGCTGTTAATGTGAGAAAGTACATCCTAGCGATAAAGACAGAGGGCATTGGGTAGCTGAACCAAACATTGACAGGAAAGCTTCAGCCTTCATTGCTAAATTCTATGAAAGTCGTGTGTCAGATCCTGATCGACAAACTGTTCCACCTATGTAAACTATAATATAGGAGTCCCATTTGTTTAACTCAACAAACTTGTTTTCCTTAATAATATAGGAGTTTTCCTTTATTGTAATTTGCTTGTAAGTGTGCTCACTAGTTTGTGAATTACAATAATGAAAAAATAATACAAGATTTGTTCACATTTAATCTTAGTTTTTCTGTATTACAGCATATATGGCCTTTTCGGTCTATCTATCCTCTCCTCCCGCTTCTTCCTATCTGGATTTGAAGTACTAATGAACAATGAACAGAATAGATTCAAATACTTTCCTGATTGTCAAGTTAATAACATGTACAGAAGTAGGTTCGTTTTGTTACATTTAATCCTCTAACACCCTCTCTTCCTCCTAAGTGGATTCAATGTAATGTACTATGATTACTAGAATCGATTCAGAAACTTTTCTATTACTGAAGTAAAGGATTGCTTAAGGGAAGTGTGCTTTGGTCTTTAAGGTACAAGTCTAGAAGAATAGATGAAACTGATGGCTGGTTTGTTGCTAACAAGAGCTGAGGAATGTTAGAAACCATTTACGGTCTAATTATCTCTTTGATATGCTTCAAGTTATAGTGGTTAGTCTGCATCCACTGAGGGAGCCATAAACATGTTTTGTTTTTCATTACTTCTTGTATTTCCATTTGATTTGTAGATAATATGTGACACTGATAATTGTGTTAATTGCCTCAAAATTGCTTATGAGCGAGGAAGTTGTGTTGAAGGAAAACTCTAGGGGTCGAGGGAGGGAGCGAGGGATGGGTGGTTACCACCCATCCACCTCGAGATAAGTGACATCTCATATTTCGATTTTGATGCGCTTATCTCGAGGCTGATGGGTGGTTACCACCCATCCCTCGCCCCCTTTCCCTCGCTCCCTCCCTCGATCTGTAGCAAAGCTCTGTGTTGAAAGTCTGAAACTGAAAAATGGAACATCAATTCTACTCTGTTAATTCTCCTAACTTGAGGTTTCACATTTGATATGGATGACTTAGTCCATTTACTCTTTATTTATTCTAACAAACAATATACCCATTTTACTATTGAAAGCACTATCGTTTATCAAAATTTTATTATGAGTATTGTAGCTCTGTTTTCAACAAATGGAATGGCCTTGAAAATTTTATTATCAACTATTCTAATGACAATTATCGGAGTGCAATGTGGCCATGTTCTGGTACATTTTAAGGTTTGTTGCTTCACACCTTTTTATGGGGTCTTGTGTTTCGTTTCCATGATGTCTTTTGATTATTGTTTTTGCTCAATTCCAGGGTCACTCTAAGAGACTAAAACATTGGATGATCAAGGGCCTTTCTCTCCTCAGTTTAGGATTTGTTATCCATTTTCACAAATCGTCAGAAAAGAGAATTGGATGATACTTGTTTGTTTTCTATGACTTTATTGTCTAATACTCTGCCTCTGTCAATTTCAGCTATCTCATTAAACAAACAGTTGTATAGCTTGAGCTACGTCTGTGTGACAGCAGGTGCAGCTGCATTGGTGTTCTCTTCTTTTATGTTCTAGTACGGCATTAATGTAGATTAGTTACTCCCTCTTTTTTTCTTTCCCTTGGTATCTATGTTTATGTGGAGGTCATAAACTGTTTTAGACTGGGCATCACAATGGCAGTGATCAATGTTGTGATCTGGGCAGGAGTAGGTAGCGTATGGTGGAAAATTTTAGGCCTCTATTGAGTTTTATTCATTTTATCATTAATATTATTATTATTTAATTGATAGAGACTTTTTTAGGCATATATACAATTCCAATATTTGTATGAGTAGGATTTTGGAAACTGCTGTATGATGTTTAACATTGTTTAACTACCGGCTCAAAACATTCATTGTGATGGCGTCACTTGATCTTATCAGTGCCCCTAGTATTTGCAATACTGTCATTTGTTTTTTAAACTTACATGGCAAGGAGGTTTACAGTCTTTCAAAGTGTTACTGTTGATATGACTAATCATTTTTATCTACCTAATGTCACACATGATTAGAAAGAAATGCTAAAGCATCCATACCAAGGGATCCAACAGTTGCTTCCTTCCCAGAGCAATCAGATCCCTAACTCTGCATCTAGATCTAGGGATATGGCCATGATGATGATACAGGCTTCATGTTGGATTCTGTCTTTGGCTGATTTATTTATTTATTCACTTTTCTCTATCTACAGGTACAAAGACTCCATTACAAAGAATACAAGAGGATGGAAGGAGAGGTTGTTTTCTCGGAGCACTTCCATGGCTGATATTGGTTCAGAAGTTAAGAGAGAGGTAAATGCTGGCATTGCTAGCGTATCACGCTTAATGGAGGGTCTTGAAACCAGAGAAAATAGTGAAGCAATAGGTTCCTCTGCATCAAATAATGTGGCAGTGGATTTAGTTAGGGAGTTGGATAATCAGAGGATTACAAGGAATCATGGTAACGACCAGCCAAATAATGCTTCAGCTTCTTGTGATGCAAGATCCTATGCCTTACGATTCTCGCCCCTGATAGACCTGAACTTGTTCTTCAGTCCTCGAGGCTGGAAATCCAAAGGGCACATGGTTTACACTGAAAGAAGGTAGCCATTACCGCCTAAAGTTCTCTTTCAAAGTGAGCAATAACATTGTCTTTGGCTTAAGATACACCAATACAGTTTGGAAAACTGGTGTCAAAGGTGAGTACATTCTTTATCTCTTTTGATCTTAGAGTTCGCTGTGATTAACTAAGGAAGTTCCTTGATTTCTATATCCGTTGGATTTTTTTATTCAGTTGACAGCACGAAAGAGATGTTTGGAGTTTTCAGTCCTCATGACGAGCCTTACACGCACGAGTTACTGGAGGAGACTACTCCTAGGTTATTTGCTAGAGGATCATATCCAACAAGAACTAAGGTACTCCAAAGCTCAAAATCCTCATATATTTGAATAGTTCATTACATGGATAAATCAAAAACAAGAAGAAAATGGGATCCACACATTAAATTTTTGCAGAAAACCCTAAACCATGGAAGAATCGTGGAGTGATATTGACTCCACTATCTTCAAAGATAAAATCAAATTTGTCCCTAATATCATAATGTTGGATACCTATATATTAGTTTCTATCGAAGTGGTCATTACTCATTAAACACAAAGCCATTGTCCTCATCTTCTTATCAAATTCATGAATAACTCAATTCTTTCATCAACTATTTTATTAGATAAGATTGTCAAATTAAGGTCATCGTGAACAAGAAGATTGTATATGAGGTTTTTAACCTTTATAAAAAGTGCTACAAATACCATAACCATCATATATTTGTACTTTTCATTAATGTTTTGATGTCATAGAGATCCTATATAAGCTTTAAGATAGCCATTGCCTTATAGAGATACTGCATGGCTTCTCTTGAATGAGTGAATTATATTGCGAAAATTTTCTGAGTGACGGAAAGCTTTTCAAAGGGCTTTGGGCGTGACCCTTCTAAAATCTTTTTTAGTTATTGTCACTGTCTATAACATAATCAGAAAGATTCCCCATTGACAGGAAGCTTCAAAAGTACTTTAAGTCCATACTTCAAGATATGGTTCAAATCAACCCTCTGCTGTACAGAATTTTGAGCAAGTTTTAAACTTATAACTGTAGAATACATGTTTTCTATTTATAACCATTAGGAATGATGCTACAAACATAGAGAACAAACTTTTCAAAGTCTGTAAGGACTCAACCCTACTCCCAATGGGTTCTATCCCCCTAGGCAGTATAATGCATGTATTACTCCATCATATTATATATAGAAGAATTGGCTTTAAAGCAACATTTTTATATATAACATCTGTAAATCATCATAAAATAATTTAAGTAATTTAATTAAACACAGTTTCATATTATCACCCTCATCTCTTTTGTGCATGAATGGAATGCAGGCTGCTAACACAAGTGTTGTTACTAAAGGGAGCAGGTTGCTATATGTTGCAGAGTGCTATGTTGTTACATGTAATGTTGTTTAGGAAGGATTTTTGTTAGATTAGTTGTCAATAAATGCAGTACTATAAATAAGAGAGCATAGGAGAGAAAAAGGGATTCATTTGATTTGTAAGAAAATTATACACTTGAGCATTTGCTCTACAGGAGATTAGCTATCTCGAATTAGCTTTCTTATTGAATACAATCCATTCCATTTACTGTCATCAATTCAGAATTACAATTACAAGTTCTTCAGTCAGTAATTTCTTTTCATTGCCTGTATTGCATCAAAGTGAGTAGAACTACATTGGCTTAAAACCGTGGCTAATTATTGCAACGGCTAAAAATCGTGGCTACCTTGCCACGGCTTATAACCGTGGCTAGTACTGACCACGGCTTAAAACCGTTGCTAAAGCTATTGCAACGGCTTAGAACCGTGGCCATAACTTGCAACAGTTTTAAGCCGTTGCTACTCATGGCCACGGCTTAGAACCGTGGCTAAGATTGTTGCAACGGTTTATAACCGTGGCTAAATCATCAACCGTCCTCGAGATAAAACCGTTGCTAATATTTTTGTGACGGTTTTTAGTCGTTACTGGGAATTTAGCGAGGCCTCTATAGCCCACGGCTCTAAGCCGTGACAATGGATTACCCCCACGGTTTAGAACCGTTGCTAATGGGTATTTTTGGTGTAGTGTAAGGAATTTGTAACCTGCATCTTGAGGTTTAGATTGATGATAGTCTAATCTAACCATTTGGATGAAGGTTACCTGTTCTTAACTTACAACCCAGTATGTACCGTGATCCAATTAACAAATACACAATTACTATGCCATGAGATTACTGCCCTCCAACCAATGACGTAATTGCACATGATACCGTTTACCATAGAATTTTTCCACCATTTTTACACTACCACAGAAATGTCTATGTTTGATGGGTCTTTGTGCGCCCGGTGCCACCCTTCCAGAGACCCTTTAGTTTGTGTTCAACAATATATATATAATTTGCAAGTTTTCCTCATTCATCTCAAAGCTAGGGGTGTGCATCCCATCCTGTGATCCTGATCCGGTTCCGGTCTCATCCAGTCCTGATTTTTTTTGGATCGATCAAACCCATCTCAATCCGTCCGGTCCCGATCTAGAGTGGGATGGGATCTAGATGAAGATTTTCAATCCCGCCTATCCCGTCCCATTCTGAAATTATTTATTTAATATTTATTATTATTTTTAATTAAACTACTCATCTAAAGGAAAGTATGGGATGTGTTGAAATTAAATCAAAGCATCTATTGTTTGAAAATATACTTGTTTGATTTGGTACTCTTTTTAGATAAAAACTTTAGTTTGGATATTTTAGGTAAAATAGAACCCGTGAAAATTTAAGTTTTTTCATAATTTAGATTTGTTATAAGACAATTATTCTTGTAGAAAATAAAAGCTAATAATGGTTTGAGTTAGTTTTTGCACTGAATTATGTAGTTGGAGATTTTGTACATGTTCATCGCATCTCGTCCCAAACCCGCTTGGGATGGGATCGGAACGAGGTGAGGTTGGGATGAGGTCTATCCCATCTCGATCCTAAATGAATGGGACGGGATATAGGGATGAGGTCCATCCCGTCCCGTGCCCACCCCTACTCAAAACTAGATCCACACAATCCGTATATGTATCAATCATAAGAATAGTCTTACAAGCACCACAACGACCTCTTCCTTGGTATTTAGTCACATATTTATCCACTGGGAAGTCATTATGGGTATGTTTGACTAGCCGTTTTCCTTGGAAAATGGAATACATTTCCCTAGTTATGAAGAATTTTGTTATTTGGTGGTCTATTTACTAACAGGTAATCAATTCTTCATAATACTGTTCCCACTACTCATGAGAATCCAAGTCCAAAGGAGAACCCTCCGGATCGGATTCACAGAAATAGTTTCGACTTCCATGTCTCTTTTTCGTGCAAAAAAATAAACCCTACAAAAAATACTTCACATTTCAATGAAACATTTTCTCAAAAACTTATATTCCTCACATACTTTTCAAAAATCAAAAGAAATAAATAATAATAATAATAATAATAATAATAATAATAATAATAATAATAATAATAATAATAATAATAATAATAATAATAATTGATGATACATAAAAATGGTCACACTCCTGAGCCGTACACGTGTCATGACGATCTTGAAGAACCACGGGGTGAAGCAACAACCCAATACGGATCCAGCCCGAGCGGTTCTCACTCCCCTCAACTTTAGCCCACCAGATAGGCTCAGACTCTCACATCACGCTAGACTCACATGTCTCATAACTATCCTCCATACCCGTAAACCCTTTTCAGGCAAGTATCTCAAGGATCTACTTCGGATGGGCAACCACAGGTGCTTTTTGCTTCCAACTAGGAAGCAAACACCAGAGTATCTTCCACGCAGGGAAACTCCCTTCCAAGGAATGCTCTCAGATTCGGAACTATCTCCCGCGTATCTAGGAGCATGATGCTAACAGAGAACTTCCCTCCTACATCATGACTCCTAATTAGAAAGGGATCTCTATGAAGATCTCTTCCTTAATCTACGCCTACGATGACTTGGTTAAACAAGGACTCCTTGCACTATAAATAAGATATGAGGTTGGTAAGCTAAGGTACGCTACAAATTTCCTAGTACGACATTAAACCTTCCTCAGATCCTTGACTGACTTTAGCATCGGAGTGCCAGCGGCCACTCGACGGTTTTCTGTTGCTTACGTGTGCTACTTGTGCAGGTCAAACAGGTCAAAGTAGGGAGCGAAAAATGATAGCATCAGTTTGGCACCGTCCGTGGGGAGGACATAATTCTTAACTTTAAACTAAGAGTTGTTTCCTACCAAACCCCATAGAGATGGTGACCACTAGGTCGCGTAAAAATGAACCAGGGGACACGTCCAACGCTCCGGCTGTCCCTATACCATTTCCTACCATGAACGGGCAGCCTACTCACGCCCTTGCACCAAATACAAACCCCATAATCGAGGTGCTAGCATCCCAATTACAACAAGTTATCAAGGTGGTGGAGACGCCCGCAAGGCAGAATCCTCCCGCTATTGATGGAGACCAAGAACAACATGAACCTCCATCTCCAGTGGACGATAGGAACAAGCGCAGGAGAGCAATGCCCCCTCCAGTTTCTATTGGACTAAGGGAGGCTACGCGGCTAATGCTGATCTAACCGCCAGGACAGAGAGTCTCAACCCTGGGAACCCCCTCCATAAAGGAGCGCATGATCCTAACGTCCTATATCACCTCTCCATCCCGCCACTCGTAGACCGGATAATGAATGAGGCCCTCCAAAGGAAGTTCACTCCCTTAAAGCTAAATTCCTACGATGGGACCACCAATTCCTTCAATCATCTACCCACTACCAGCACGTGATGGCTCTCAAGGAAAGATCCAAATCTATCATGTGCAAAACCTTTCCTACCAGTCTCGAAGGCTCCGAATTGACATGGTTCCACAGCCTTCCGCCGAAGACAATTGATTCTTTAAAACACTGGTGAAGGAAATACTGACCCGCTTCGTCGGAAGCCAGCAATTCAGAAAAAGCCTGCACTACATATTCTCACTAAGGTAGAGGTATGGCGAGACACTCTGAGAGTATGTCACACGCTTCAACAATGAGCTGACCCTCATCGACTGGTGCAGTGACGATAAAACCATGACGGGCTTCACCGCGGGCCTCAAAGAAGAAAATCTCTTTAAGGACCTCACTTTGGAGCCCCTTCTAGACATGGCAGAGCTACTCAAGAGCGTTCAAAGATTCATCACCCTAGATGAATCAAAGATAGCAAAAATGGAAACCGAAGGTGATAGAAATCCCTCTGCTTCGAGGGATAAGAAACAAGGAAAAAGATACAAGAAAGAGGAGCAGAGCAAGAGGAGGAACACTTACAACAGAGAAGTCATCCAACTACGTTGGATCCAGAGCCATGACACCCATGAATGTTAGTCTGTTGGATGTACTCAACTGCATGAAAAATTGGGAGGAATTGTAGTGGCCCCCGAAGACCCTACCAAAAGGGATAACGACAAGTACTGTGCATACCACAAAGAAGGTGGCCACAACACCAATGACTGCAAAAGTCTGAGGTATGAAGTAGAGCATTGGATCCGTGGGGGAAAATTGAACGATTTTCTGAAGTCTGAGAAGCAGCCAAAACATACCAGTGATAGGGGGAAGTCAGTCAAAGAGGTAGAAAACGTGACTCCTGGGATAATTTATGTCCTTCATGGAGTCGAACTGAATGAAGACCAGTCGCACAGGTCCCTCAAGCAAACTATGTTGGATAAGTGGACACAACCTACGGACGAGGACATACGGGTTTTCTATTCATGAATTCAAAACCCCATTCTCATTTTAACCTTCACGGATAGGGACTTAGACAGAGTCCAAATGCCACATAATGACGCCTTGGTTATTTCTTTGTCCATCGCAAAATGGGAAGTGAAGAGAGCCTTCGATGACACAAGAAGCTCGCTCAACATTCAGTTATACAATGCTTTCTGTAGCATGGACCTCAAGGAGGAAAGCCTAACGCCATCAAAACACCCGCTGATCGGGTTCAGTGGGAATAAGTGTTTCCCAGTTGGGAGGATAAGGCTAGCCACGGTAGCCGGAGCTCCAAAGTTAAGGAATTTCCTATTTCTGGACTTCATGGTGGTAGACGTACCATCATCTTACAATCTCATCCTGGGAAGAGCGTGGCTACACCAAATGGAAGCAGTGGTCTCGACCCTTTACCAGTGTGTTAAGTATACTGCTAACAACTAAGAATGGACAATACGTGGAAACCAACCTACTGCACTAGGCTACCACTACGCCGCACTAAAACAGATCCACCTACATCATGCAGAACAACATAACCCAGTGCAAGGCCTAGAGACGAAAGGGGTACCATTTTTGAGCTGTAACTACAATGGCAAGCGGGAACACATCCCCCCGACATTATGTAGGTGCGGTGATCCGCCCCTCTGCAAGGCTTGCTCTTTAGTGGCCTATGTAATGCCTCGACAGTCCGTTAAATGATCCGTGAAAGCTATCCGAATTCGCTTCGAGGCCAAAATCAGTTTATCTCCATCAGTAGTTAGTTTGTTTTAGGTTATTTGTTTCCCTTTCTTTAGTCAATATTTAGTTTAGAGTTCTTAAGAAACTTATGTGATTCAGAATCATTTAAAAAATAAAAGAAAAATTTCATAAACAAACTCTATTGATTACTGGAAAGATGTAACAACAGTACCTTGAGGCGAGTACAAGAAAAATGGTCCTTAATAGTGTTTCAAAGGACTGAGCAAACGGATTCCTCTGCCACATCACCCCCACGGAGACACCCTTGTTGCAGTGTTGAACACCTCCCAAAGAGCTCTGATCTCCTTCAGGAATATCTTCCCCCTTCTCCCTTCCACGAATGGCTTCGAAGTGCACGAATAGGAATGGCCGCAAGAAATCTCACAATGCTGCCAAGGGAGGCTACTTTTCACACATGTGATACTTGGTGTGGCTAAGAGATGCCACACCCGGAGGCATCATACATCAATCAACACTTTGATTAGCCACTGGTTAGCAGCGGGATCCAAGCGCACGAAGATGCAAGTGGTACGGTGTAACACCAAGGCATCTTTTTTGGTAATAAATCCGTACTACCTCTCTGCAATATGAGAAGGGATTATGAGACCTCAGAAGATCGACTACATGCCCACCCATATCAGGCGACCACACATAACAACAACTTTCACTTTGCCTTAACGACATAAACATCAGAACACTCGGAGACTCAAGACACGAAGATACAACTTCAGCCTTTGAAAAACCTAAAGCGTCTTCTTTAAACAAAAACATCATAGGAGATAAACTCTAATAAGGATAGTGCTTACAACGATTGGGAAACACCATTATATAGACGCAATGGTTCAAAAAATGGGCTCTCAAGCATTAAATTCCAAGCATTGAATAACGTCTGAAAAACAGGAAGGCGGCGGTTATCAAGTAAACTACGCAGAACACATCAATCAATTAATGGCGCTGCACACAACCCCATCAATTGAGGGGGAATAACCGATACTCAACCATCATGCAACCCGCGATGTACACGTGTCACCGCACGATCTACACTCTACACACAACGCACCATGCAGGAAACCCTAGCCCTTCCTCTACGGGCCCATGGGGCCAACCCGATAATCAAGCAGCACCGCGTCGCATGCAAAGCACGGGCACTAGAAAATCTTAAGTCAACCCTAGTATATGGATCGTACCTACAGATCACTAATCGGTTTAAAGTAACTTTCTCCACACCATGTGCCAAGCAGATGGATCAGGTTAAAACGCCCTTACCAGACGGAACATCTTTTCAAACCAGACAAGCTTAGTCAGCCATGATTGATGACAATAACTTCAGGTTCATCCAGACACCTAGTCCGCCTAGCGCGGGCATCGACAGTTTAGGAAGTGAAAGTCTAATCAGTGATATCATGCCTGGTGATGAGAACTTGCCAGGGATCATTGCCCCCTTTGCGGACAGTTATCGCCGAACCTAATCAAGTAAGCCTAGCTAGTGACGACTAGCAACAAAAGCTTCTAATCAAACCCTGGACTTGTAACCCTCAATGTGAAGGTGTAGATAGTCTAAAAGGTGGGAGCGAAGTCAGTCCGGAACTGATTCTGATAGCCACAGGACCACCGCTCTTCAGCGTGGCCGCCGAATCACCAACCCTAGACTTATAGCCTCAACGCAAAGGTGTAAATAATCTAGAAGATGGGAGCCCAATCAGTACCGAACTGATTTCGACGGTTTGCCACAGAACTGTTGCTTTAGCGCGGCCACTGAAACACTTCAAAGTTTGTAGCCTGGTGCACTCAGGTGTAGATAATTTGGATGGTAGGAGCCTAGTCAGTCTTTAATTGACTCCAACGACTTGCCACAAGACTACTGCTATTTAGCATGATCGCCAAACCCTCTCGAATTCGTAGCGCTCACCACTCAGGGAGGGTTCGAAAAGTGGGATCCTAGTCAGTCCCGAACTGATTCCGACGGCTTGCCATGAGACAACTGCTCTTCAGCCTGGTCGCCAAACCCTTACTCTTTAAATATGTCATTTGCCCTTATCGGTCATAAATGATTCAGATGGTGGAAGCCTAGTCAGTCCCGAACTGATTCCGATGGCTTGCCACGAAACCACTGCTCTTCAGCCTAGTCGCCAAACCCTTACTCCCAAATCTGTCATCCGCCTTGATCGGTCATAAATGATTCGGATAGTGGGAGTCTCAAGCAGCTCGCCACACAGACTCCGCTGTCCTTCTCAACCAGCGGACGCAAATATGAATCTTGCCAAGTCAACACCTTTGCATTCAAATGAATTGGCATCCTAACATTTGAAAAGGTGACTCGTGCTAAACACTCGACCACCATAGCTCGCCCAAGGCAACAACTATAGCCGACTAGTCAGTCAAACAAGAAATGACCCAGGTCATTCACAATACAAATCGGTCAGACCCTCTACTGGAGATAGACCAGTCAACATATTATTGATTCAGCTAGCCTATTCCAAAGCAAGACGATAAGGCAAAACGGAAAAGCATGCAATAAAAACAAAAGGCGCAAAACGGATAACACTGTTTGCATTAATGGTCAAGACAAAAAGAGTACAAGTACACAAAGTCGCTCCTAATTAGGAGAAGGCACGGAAACGGACGAGTTAATCCTAGTAGAAACAGGGGCAAAAGTTGCATCATATGTGCTTCAACCTGGACGTCATAGACCAAATCATCCTCCTCGTCTGACGACGTAGAAAAGACAGACAAATCTACATATGACATCTTCTTATAATGATCAAGGTCCCATTCTGGATCCTCCTTCATCAGCGACAACAGCCCTAGCTGGCCATGTATGACCCATCGGAACTCACATTTGCCTTGTTTCCTAGGGAGGCTCTTCCTTTCGCACATTTGCATCAATAAGTTCGCGCTCCAGCAGCTCCAACTTACCAGTCAGCGAATCAACCTGAGACTGCTCTGTGGCTAGATAACTCTCCACAACACTGAGTTCGTGACACCCCAACTTCAACTGATCTTCGGCCTTCCTAGCTTCTTGAGCATAGAAACCCACATCGGATTCCAACTATTACTCCCAGCGGTCCAACCAGCTTCCCTTAAAGCACTCTATTCAACAAAGGATTGCAGCTCAGAATGCGCTTTATCCGCAACCTCGACTTCTCGATGTATCCAGCTCACCTCCTGCTTTAGTCCGTCCCTCTCAGACACTTCCTCTACCAGTTTGGGCTCAAGGTATTCAAAACAAGCCCTCTAAGCCTTAGCGGCCACAGTTGATTGATCCAACCGCATCTTTTCGGACTGCTTCTTAAGCCTCTCAATTTCATAAAGTGCATATAAGTACAACTTCTACACATGCGAGAAGACACACTCCAATGTGTACACTGTCTCACGAGCCACCTGGACTTCCATTCCAACAAAAGCCGCGTGGCTCATATGAAACATACCCAGTATAAGGTACTTCAAACCCTTATCCATACACCGAGCGGTTCTCAGTTCTCTCAACTTCAGCCCACCAGATAGGCCCAGACTCTCATAGCACGCTAGACCCACACGTCTCACAACTATCATGGATAGCCGTAAGCCATTTTTTAGGGAAGTATCTTGAGGATTTGCTTCAGACAGGCAACCACAGCTGCTCTTCGCTTCTAACTAGGAAGCAAACACCAGAGTATCTTCCACACATGGAAACTTCCTTCCAAGGAATGCTATCAGATTGGGAACTATCTCCCGCATATCTAGGAGCACTGAGTTAACAGGAAACTTCTCTCCTACAACAAGACTCCTCATTAGAGAGGGATCTCCACGAATACCTCCTCCCAAATCTACGGCTACGATGGCCTGGTTAAACCAAGACTCCTTACACTATAAATAAGACACGAGGTTGGTAAGCTAAGGTACGATACAAATTCTCTGTTATAACATTACACCTTCCTTAGATCCTTATCTGACTTTAGCATCAGAGTGTCATGACCACCCCACGATGATCTGTAGTTCACGTGTGCCACTTGTGTAGGTCAAACACGAACAAGTCAGAGTAAGAAGCGAAAAACGACTGCATTAGTAATAATAATAATCATCATCATCATCATCATCATCATCATCATCATCATCATCATCATCATCCTCGCTTAACACCTTTCTCATAAAACTATGTGTTAAACCATTACATTTTGATTATTTCCAATGTCAAGCGGGCTAAATTTCATGATCTAAGGACAGATGTAATTTTTTATGGTTAAGTTTTTCAGAGCTGTCAGGATTCTTTTGACATTTGACAGTTTTAGTCCATAGAAATAAACCGAAAAACTTCAGTGGTGAAGGCATTTATAAACAAGTTACATATTTTTCAAACCCTTGCCACCCTCCTAGATTAATTCCATTTCTCTTCTATTATAAACTGATCCCAACAGGGGGGCTCTCCTCGGGAGCTAATTTCTATTTTCTATGAAATGAATGGTAAAGGTTTTACACTACTGGAAACAAACAGCTCCCCATTACAAACAAAATTCAAGGCTGCTAAAACGATTGAAAGATGTATATAAAGAATATTCAGCTGTCCTCTCCCATTGTAGATGTTCTAATACCGACAGAAAGCGTAGTTGATAATCTTGATATGGGAGTCCAAGTTTAATGAGTAAAGTCTTTGATCGAAACCATTAGTTTTTGTATGGAATTTTTATTTAGATGCCAAGGAAAAGAACCATGATTGAGAAGCTCAGAACAATCGAGAGATAAAGAATAGGCGAGATCGGTTGGCGGAAAGCTCCCCATACCGGAGAACTCGAACTTGTCTGAAGACAATCGAGTAGTGGGGTCGTTGAGGTCGACTCGCCCTTGAAGAGTGAAAGCGAAGAGTGCGAGGGTCAGTAGGAGAGCTGTATCAGAAGTCTTATCCTTCAAGGTGGATTACTTATTGGTTGTCTTCCTTTCTATTTGTAGAGAACAAACACAAACCTGTAGATCCCTATGTTAGGCCTTCGCAACTCATAGCTCACCACTTCTTTCTTGTAAACAAAAAAACCTCTCAACAAGTTAGTTCATCACTCGCCATCTTTATGCGTGTCTATATTGTAAGATACCTACCAACAGCGAGACGGGAAAAGGGAAAGGAAGAGGGAGAAATGGGTGAGTGAGAGCCGGTCTCTTGAGCATTGATTTTGGTTACTGGTTTAGGCTCTATATGTTTGGTGTTTTTGAATCGGGATGGTATGGTTCTAGGGATGGTAACAGGGTGGATTGAGGTGGATTTGAACAAATTCATTTTCGATTCGTCAGGAATAATGGATCTCCAAATCCGTCACGCCAATCCGTTTATAAATTTATTAAAAAATCGCCTCCGTCCCGCACAGATAGACGGATATTTGCCCCGCCGAAAATATTCGTTAAAAATTTTTTTCATTCAAATTACAAAAAATTACATACACAGTAAAAGATAGGTAAACGATCATTTATACATACAAAAATTAAAAAAACCACACAACAAATTACAAAAAAAAAATCGATCTAAAATATCAGATCTCGGATATAAAAAAATTACAACAAATTACAAAAAATAAAATTGATCTAAAGTTTAGATATCTGATTTAAAAAAAATTACAACAAATACATAAAAAAAACTTCAATCTAAAAAATTCGATCTTTGAGGATCACAGAGATCTCAGATCTGATCTCATCTCTGAGGTGAAATCTTAGATTTGATCACAGAGATCTGATCTCTGATGGGGAGAGGAAGCTGGGAAGCTTCAATTTCGACTGAGAATCTGATTTGGCCATGAGAGGCTAAACTGACTTGTGAGAGGTTTTGACCCTCATTCTCTTTATGAGAGGCGAAACCCTCTGGTGTGAGGGAGGGAGATCTCATATTCTTTCTGTGAAAAGGAGGGCAGAGGGAGAGGCGGTGTGAAGGAGGGAGATCTGTGAGAGAGGCGGTGTGAGGGAGGGAGATCTGTGAGAGGGTGAGGCGGTGTGAGGGAAATCTCTCTGTGAGATGGGAGGGAAGAGAGCGACTGTGTGTGTAAAACTGTGAAAGGGTTAATCCCTTTATATAGTTGAAGGGCATTTTTATAATTTATCAATTAAACGGATATCCGTGGGGCAGATATGGCCAAATCCGTATCCGCCCGATTAATAAACGGATACAGATCGGAAATCCGTATCCGCCCAAAAATCTATGGACCCTTTACCATCACAACACCAAAACCCCATTTAGCCACGCCGAGCTTGCCACGGTTCTAAACCGTTGGTATATTTTCCACGGCCAAAAACCGTAGCTATATTTATCAACGGCTTAAAACCGTGGGTAAAAAAAACCTGGCCACGGCTTAAAATCGTTGGTATATTGGCACGGCTAAAAACCGTGGCTAAAGTAGCAACGGCTCCAGACCGTGGGCATTAGTAGCAACGGTTTAAAACCGTTGCAACAAAATACTTTAGCAACGGTTCTAAACCGTGGCTATGGCTAGCAACGGCTCAAAACTGTTGCAAAAAAAAAATTTAGCAACAGTTCTAAACCGTGGCTAGCTATAGCAACGGCTCAGAACCGTGGCTACATGAAAAGCTGAAAAAAAAATTTGGGCGGGGTATTTTGGCGCTCGACCTTCCCTCCACTCGACTTCCATCGCCAAAAAGCTTCCCTCCTCCCCTCCACTCGACGTCGTCTCCTTCGCTGCTCCCTCCCTCGACTCGACTTCCCTCCTCCTTCTCCTTCGCTGCTCCCTCCCTCGACTTCCTTCCTCCCCTCCTTCCCTGCCCCTCCCTCGACTTCCCTGCTCCTCCCTCGACTTCCCTCCTCCCCTGGTCTTCCCTCCACTCGGCGTCTTCAAAATCGATCAGACCCTCTCTCGTATAGGTACTCTCTCTCTCTCTTGTATTTTTTATGAAATTATGGTTCGTAGAGTTTTTTTATTTATGTCTAAAAAATTCCGAACAAATTGCAAGTCTTTGAGCATTGTTGACTGTTGATTGCAGAAGATGTTTTCATTTGGGAAAAAATAACTAGGTATACAATTGGATTGGGGAAGATGAAGTTTAAAACAAACTTTTAGTATTCCAAGTTTTTATAGATTTGACTTTTTTCTTGATGTTGGTCGTTTCATATTTTGTATTTAATTTTAATTTGAGACATGTATTATCCTTGAATTTTTTTTATTGGAATAGAGAAGTAATCCTATGTCCATATGGAGAAATATTCAATTGGTTGATTTAAATGGTTGAAGTTGAAGAAAGAAATAAAACATGAATATGAGCCTTATGCCAAGTATGTAGAATATGTAGAAGTTGAGTATCTTCTGATGCTTCTCTTGCTGGTTGTAATTAGACAACATTTCTTTACACTAATAAGTTCCAAATTTCAACAATTGCATCTATCTAACCCGGTTTTGAGTTGATGCATGAGTGTTACTTATTGCTATGTTTAAAGGTACAAAACAAAGCCATCAAGCTGACTTTTGTTGGTCAGAGTACCAAGTTGAATGGATTAGGAACTGAAACTATTAGGTTTTTCCTAGAAATGATGTCATGTTTAGGTACAAGGAATTTGATTTTGCTGGTATCCATTATTATCCATAAACGTCTTTTTTTTTTTAAATTTTCATCAAAGCAAGTGTCTAGATGAGTTGACTGTGCACCTCAATGTCTCTATAGAGAAAACAAATTATACTCCAAAATTCAAACATTAACTACTTTTTAACTTCAGTTTACCAAACTGATCATGTTTCAAATTAAATACCTAATGTTCGAATTTTCATTGTCCCTAATCTATCCTAAAGCTAAACTATTAATCTCAAACTTATCTATCAATTAACTTTTGTTACGTAAGCTTCTAGAAAGGATGGATTGGAGCTATGCTATATTTGACGTGAGCATGTGACATAGTATCCAGACATTTGGGTTTTTAGGGACTAAATAGACCATATATATCACGGTCATGGATCGTTTAAATCTCACAGCTTGATCAGAGAAGTTGTACGATCCCTTGTAAATATGCTTTTACATTAATCCAACCTGTGTCATTATATCATACATAGGCCATGTAAAAGTTTCAAAATTACTTAATAAAGAATTGGATTATCTTACACTACACCCTCATTACTTTGAAAACCAATAATGGGGTAAGGGGGGACTTAAAGCCTGAACCCTTAATTTATCTCAAAAAAAAAAAAAAAACCTGAACCCTTCAAAAGTGAAACTAAATTTTTTTTTTTTTTTTTAAATGTCAATTGAGTATCTTCTGATGCTTCTCTTACTGGTTGTGTAGAACACATAGTGTTTTTGGTGGAAACCCAAGTTGGGCTTTGTTGGTGTGGAGATTGAATTGAAAGAGTGGGATGTATAGACAGTGCAAATTGCCAATTTTTTTTTTTATTTTCTTCAAGAATTTCTCTAGCTGCTTTCAAGAACCATGCAATAGGTTATGCTTCTTACTTTCCTTTGGTTCCAAAAGAAAACTGAAGAATGTAAAGAAAATGAAACTAGTTTTGATAGAAATAAGAGAAGAAGAAAAAGATATGTTTTTTGAAGATAGAATATAATCTGATGTGTGTTTGTTTTGTAAAAATTATGGGGTTTTGTTACTACTCTTTGTTTTTCACAAAAAAATGGAGTGGATTTTAAGGTGAGAAGAGTAAGGCCATGGTTGGAGCTAAGTTGTCCTATTTTTTGAATTGAATTTAATAATAACAGTATATTTTTATTTATTTTAATATTTTCTGTATTTTGGACAAGAAACAAAAACTTGTTGATGATCTGATATTTGTGATGGACAAGAGGCTCAAGGAGAAGCTTGGTGGTGATTAAATTTCAAGTATGGATGTGGGGTGACATATGGCATTCAATGAGTGGTTGATTGGAGATAGAGAGGGTAAGTAAGAGTGCATGAGAGGAGTGGAGGAAATATGGAGCAAAGCATCAATCACCCTCTTTAGTATTAGTTGTATGTCATGAACTCATGGGGTTGTTAAGGGGTTGTTATCTTTGCTTATGGGGAACTTGATTGGAACTCTTCTCCTGTGACAAGTACTGATTTCAACTTTCTCCATACCTCCGGAAAAAAACATGAAAATAAAGGCTCGAATTTGTTGTGATGGAATTGAACCGGATAATCGAAAAAGAAAGAAAAAAAAATTTATGATTTGTTTACTGAATGTGGATTGTGTTGTAGTGCTTGATTGTGTTGTAGTGCTTGATTGCTTGATCGCATAATTTGTTCTGGAGGGTTCAAATACATGACTAGTAATATCATCCACCAAAAGTTACAAGGAAGCTTTAATGGATAATTTAACTTGTAATGTGCATTTTAAAACAAAATGTTTATATGTATGTTGGTCTACAAATTCTGTTTTGTTGATGCTAATGATAATGTTGCTTTATTGTCTATCTTCCAGCTCCAGCATGAACAAACAAGGCTGCCCTGCAGTGGCAATACTTTGAACACGAGGAAGCTTGATAAAGAAACAGAAGTTCTTGTTCGTGAGTACTCAACTCTTTGGATTTTGTGGTTTCTTACAGTTTAATTGTATCATCATTAGATTGCCTCTAGCTTCGACCAAGCTATAAGGAAATGAAAGATGCCATTCCCTATTTTCTCACAATTTTATTTTGTTTTTGGTCATCAATGTAGTAATCATAATTTACTCGGTTATGAACGAGTTTCCATAGATATAATCAAAAGAATGAATATAAATAAATAAATAATAAAAATGACTAGTACAAGGAATGAAATTAAACAACATCGTGATTCCATTCCCAAAGCCTAACCAAAGCTCGGTCTCAACATTAATTAGGACAGCCATGGAGGGAGGTTCCCATCGTTAAGATTACCAGATTTCCTGGGCCTTCTTTAGCTTCCCTTTGGACCACCAATTATCTCATTGGCAACAAACCCAGACCCTAGTCTATAGAGTCTGATATTTTTGGTGATTTAGCTATTTCGTAGAACTTAAAAATGTGGTTGAAGCTTGTTTTTAATTGAGAATCAGTTTACTGTGGTGATGGTAGGCTTCAGCCTCCTATCAAGTTATTATGACTGTCCCTACCCTTATACTCAAGTCAACCACTCATCTCTTTGTTCTTCATTTCATTCTCTTTTCTTTTTGGTCATTCAAAGGCATGATTTATGGTTTGACAACCTTATTATTCTTGATTTGGTTCTTTACATTGCATTCTTTTCTTCTTTTATTGCTATAATATAAAGTAATGATATTAAGTATGATCTAAAGCTACTTAACTGACAAAGTTGATTATGTTGTACTAGCTCTTCTGATCCTCATATCAACTCTTACTTATTCATCAAATCATTTATAGAAAAGAAAACACTGATCTCCATGCTCAACAGATTGCCATTGCTTACCATGCATTGTTTACCTTTAGTAGGGAACTTCCCACCTATCTGGGTTGTGGAGATAGTTTTCATTTCTCATCATGAAAAGTTGTGCAAAAACAGATTATACAACATTTAAACCCCAGTCTATATTGATTTGATTAACTTAAGAGTTCCTTGGCTCATTCAGAGTGTTGTGAGAAGAACAAAGTAGAAAATTTATATATCAGAGGTCAAACCAAAACATCCTTATTACGTTGATGAGCTACAAGAGCTCTCATGTTCAGCACTGGTTACATGTTACTGATCATAAAACCACATGATTTTAGTCTATGATGTTTGAGAGCAATGGCTGCATGGCAACATGACTGCACCGTTGGCTCTCCATATATAAGATGAACAGACATCTGGATCAGATTATAGTCTTCTCTGCTCCAATCCATTATCTAAGATCAGTTGTAGTTTTGTACTTTTTTAGTTTGTCGTTATATATTTTTATTTTGTTTTTTCTAAGATCAGCAATAAGCATGATTGTGGTATTTTAGAAACAATTAGTTTGGATAGGAGATCCAATGTAACTCAAGTAATTGAGTTGATTGGGAATGTAGAAAGAAGGTCAATGAAACATTGTATAGGGTACCATAACAAATACAACAGCACAACTGGATGAATTGAAGTTCATTAGATTGGTCAATGATTTTCAAGCAATTTAGCAATTTAGATTCCTTTGGTCAATGACTAAAGTTAATCTTTTAATTTTTTTGTGTGTAGAAATGTCAACAATTCCTTTAGACAAGTCATGGATGAACAAACGGGAAGTGCAATGTATATAAACGGCGTTAGACAATTCCAACAGTTTGTTGAGGATAATGCAAATGGAGAGAGTCTTTTTCCTTGCCCATGTGTTCGATGTAGGAACTCGAGGGGAAACATTAGTGTTGACGACATAGGTGTTCATTTGTTAAGCCATGGCATTGATACCAATTATGTCACGTGGATACATCATGAGAGAATATAAACAAGCATGTGATTGGTGTACCTATGACAGAAGTGGTTGAACCTGATGATGTCTGTGAATATCCTAGGATGAGCGAGCTAGTTGATGATGTATTCCTCAACATGCAAACTGTGGAGGCTGATGATGGGATAAATGACTTGAATGACACCGTCGAAGAATGTTTTGGCGGTATTCAGAAGGTGGTCCGGAACTTTCTCGTGAACCTGAGACAGTTATGAACAAGAAATATAAAATATAAGGAAAAAGCGACTGTGCCTTTGTACAAAGGGTGTCCTAAGGATAAGACCATGTTGTCCACCATTATTGAATTGCAGAATTTCAAGACTCGTTTGAGTTGGAGTGGTAATAGTGTGACGATGTTGTTAAAATGGCTAAAAACCTTATTGCCGGATGATTGTAATTTGCCAGATAACTACCCAAACATGAAAACCACAATTAAAGATATGGGGATGGAATGTAAGACAATACATGCATGTGCCAATGATGCATACTCTATTGGAAGAATATGAGGGTCTGGTTGGTTGTCCAAAATGTGGGGAGCGTAGGTATAAGGTTTGTGTGGATGTCGATGACAACGACTCCGGCAAGGTATACAGGAAAGAAGTTAAAAAGGTTGTAAAGTATTTTCCATTGATTCCAAGGTTGAAAAGATTTTTTAGCATACCGTGGATTGGTGAAGCAATGACTTGGCACAAGGATGCTTGTTCAGATGGGAATTTGATGAGACATCCATGTGATTCAGCACAATGGACTTTAACAAATATGAGATGGCCAGAGTTTGCCTCTGATAGTAGGAATTTGAGACTTGCAATATCGACTGATGGTTTTAACCCACGTGGAAATCTAAGTAATGCTTATAGTTGTTGGCCAGTAATAATAGCACCTTTGAATCTTCCACCTTCTTTATGCATGAAAAAGGAGTTTTGTTTATTAACCTTGTTAATATCAGGGCCAAAAGCACCCGGAAAGAATATTGATGTTTACCTGGAGCCATTAGTAGAAGAGTTGAAGGAATTGTGGGCAGATGGTGTTTCAACTTGGGATGTGTGTTCTAAAAGAAATTTCCGGTTGAAAGCAATGTTGTTTTGGGGTATCCATGACTTTCCTGCTTATGGGACTCTAGCTGGTTGTAATGCTCATGGTTATAATGCATGCCCTATTTGTGTTGATGATGTAGAATCTGAACGTCTTTCAAACAGTCGAAGATATGCTATAGAGGCCATCGACGTTTTTTACCTATAAAACACAAGTTTAGAGATGACAAGGGATTCAACAAAGATGTTGAACATCGTCGTGCTCCACGACGGTTATCTGG